>CAJQZJ010032563.1:13206642-13245170 GCA_907164525.1 Lophiomys imhausi | reverse complement strand
AGAGAGAGAGAGAGAGAGAGAGAGAGAGAGAGAGCAGCAGCAGCAGCAGAAGCAGCTACTGTAGCTGAGGGACCTTCTGAAAGTCTTCAAGTGTGTTAGGCTTTGGGCCATATCTGGTCTCCTGTTGTCTTGGTGCCATTATTTGGTCTTTCTGGAATATCGAGATGAAACACCATGGACAGTTGGAGAATTTTCTCTCCAGAGAAGCTAAAGAACCCTTACTTGCAGCCATATTTCTAGGATCACCCTCAGCCAGTCCTTCACACTCCTCAGCCTGCTGGCATCTCAGGGAGGAGCTCCTCAGAGAGGGCTCCTTCTAATTGCCTAATCCTGCATTGAGGACGCTGTGCTCATGGTTTTTATTCACCTCCTCTAGCTTGTGCCTATGTAGTCCAAGACCACATCCTTCCCCTGACCCTTTCAGCACTATTTTGATTCAGAAGAACCAGCTAAGTGCAAGATGAGCTTTGTTTTAGAAGAAACTACTGTAGAATGGCTTTTTGGCTAATTTATTGGGTTCTTGTGTCTACCACCCTTCTCCACCCCAATCCTTTCCAACCCCCCAACAGTAGGTAAGTGAGAAAGAAGAATAGAGGGAGAAGGGGGTACAGCTCTCTTTAGGTTACATCCTGATGATTGGGGCGCTGAGTTCCTTGGGGAAAATTTGATCTTCACCTACAGGTGTTGAAAAAAATATGGCTAATTAAACTATTTACCCAGTATTTATATTATCTTTAATTGGTTGGTGGTGTTAAACCTTAACCCGCCATTATAAATAAATATACACAGACACCATGTGGATTTTAACAAGCCTAGGCCTGGGTTGTGCAATCCTAGCCCATCTAAGATAGCTCATAATTCTATTACCCAAGTATAACCCCATATATACATAAGTCCCTTTGGACTATTATTCTCCACGCTAAGCCGATGTTCCAGGCCACATGGAAGGATCTTCTTTAATCTACCCCATGGCATGTCCTCCTTGTTTGTTCTTGGCTTCTTCTCCAGCCTTCTTCTTCCCATAATGCTCTCTATCTAAAAGCCCCTAGTCCCACCTATCTCTGTCTTTGCCCAATCTCCAGGCCTCAGCATTTATTTAACCAATCAGAGTCAATTAAGTAACAGACAGCAAACAGGACCAATCAACATTTAGAATGCTTAACACCACCCCATCATACAGGATATCCAATTTCTTCAACTCCTTGCACAGGACCCCTTGACAAACCTCAACAGCAGGGGGAGTAGCAGCTGCCTCTTTGGGGCGCCCCAAACTCCCAGAATTGCAAATGTAAATTATCCTCAGCTGGCAAAATCACACCCTGCCAGAGCAAGAGACACACTGTATTCAGCTGCTGTGGACAATCTGAAGCAGCCCCGCATCTGGGGATTTAAAACAAAACAAAACAAAACAAAACATAATCACATAACATAACTGGTTTTTTTTAAGAAACCAAAATTCTCACTACCAACTACTTTATAAAATCTTTCTGTTTGGAAGATAGAAAAGGAAAAGGGCTGTTGTGGCAACACCTGGAGAGGGAACGGGAAGAGGCTAAACCTCCAGGCAGCAAAAATTTTGTTTTCTTGGTCCTCACTTCCCACTCGCTCCTTTAAATATCTGTTCTTTTGTTTCTGCACCATGGCAATCTGTTCATGTCAGAGGTAATTGTATTGTGAATTCACACCTTGTGTTTCCTTAGTTCTCCTATGGATAGATGAGTTCATAGAATATAAAAAGATCAACCTGGACAAAATCCTAAAATGAGAGGTGGTGGATAAAGGGGAAGAACCTGACAAAGCCACACTCCAGGAAGGTCTGAGATAACACCTTGAACAAAATTACCTAGAGTGTCTTTCCGAAGTGGGGGAGTGTTGATTACATATAGGTGTACGTACTTAGCAAAGTGATATGTTCAGATTAGGATTATGGACAGTAGAACATGTTCTGGTTTTGGTTAAACAGGTTTAGTGGTCGGGCAGGGTTATATCAAAATCCTCTAGAACAGGATTATATACATTTTCTTTTTCTTTTTTTCTTCTCTTTTTTTTTTTTGTTTTTGTTTTTCAAGACAGGGTTTCTCTGTGTAACCCTGGCTGTCCTGGGCTCACTTTGTAGACCAGGCTGGCCTTGGACTCACAGAGATCCACCTGCCTCTACCTCCTGAGTGCCACCACGCCCAGCAATTACAGATAGCTGTGAACTGCCATGTGGGTGCTGGGATTTGAACCCAGGCCCTTTGGAAGAACAGCCAGTGATCTTAACCACTGAGCCATCTCTCCAGCCCCATATATACATTTTCATATTCATAAATGCATGCACACATACACACAAACACATAGACGCCAAGCGTTTCTAGACTGGAGCCAGAGAACGGGGTTTGAAAAGCTCCCTTGATTATTCTGTTGTATAATCATATTCCCTTGCTCACCATGAGATGTAACTAACTATGCTTTCCCTGCCACAGAATCTTGTCTCCCTCAGTGTGCCGCTAGGTCACAGCTCCCCTCACAGGGGATTATCGGGGGAATTGTTCTAATTGGCTCTCCATTCCTGTGATAAAACACTCTTACCAAAAGCAACTTGGAAAATGGTTTATTTCAGCTTGCACCTCCATGTCAAAACTCCACCAGGGCAGTCAGGGCAGGAATCTAGAGGCAGGAGCCATGGAGGAAGGTTCCTCATTCAATGGTTCATGCTCAACGAGCTTTCTTTTTTTTTTTTTTTTTTTGGTTTTTCGAGACAGGGTTTCTCTGAATATCTCTGGCTGTCCTGGATTCGCTTTGTAGACCAGGCTGGCCTCGAACTCACAAAGATCCGCCTGCCTCTGCCTCCCAAGTGCTGGGATTAAAGGCGTGCGCCACCACCGCCCGGCTTCAACGAGCTTTCTTATACAGCCCAGTCACACCTGCCCAAGGACAGTGCCACCTGAATCAATCATCAGTCAAGACAATCTCTCACAGATATGACCAAAGGCCATTCTGATCTGTGCAACTTCTCAACTGAGGTTCTTTCTTCCCAGATGACTCTAAGTTCTGTCAAGTTGGAAATAGAACTAACCAATACAAGAGTAGAGTGGTTCACTTCAGCATGGAGTCCACTTGAACTAGAATTCAAATAGTGTCCTCAGGATACAATCCTTATTCCATTCATTTCTAGTCCAACTTCTTCGCTGTTGATTCTCACCTCTGGCCCCAGGTAGTTACTGATGGATGTGGCAATTTACATGACTAGATTCTGTTGGGTGTGGCTTTAGAGGTGTGTGGCTGAAAACAGGTGAGATGTAAGCAAGTCCACACTGGGCATCTTGAAATTGAGATTCAAATGGAAGGAGTGGGCCAAGCTCTCTCTCTCTCTCTCTCTCTCTCTCTCTCTCTCTCTCTCTCTCTCTCTCTTTCTGCTTCTGTCTATCTCTGGAGCGTGTGGATGCAGTCCCCAAATGACTGTTCTGCCTGGTTCTCTAGACCCCCAATGACCACCAAGGAGCCGTCTCCGATTACACAAGGGTTGTTTATTCAAGCTCAGAGCTTGGAGTGTTCTGCCCGGTTCTCAAGACCCCAAAGACCACCTAGGATCCAACTCCGATGTAAATACATGAGGGTTGTTTATTCAAGCTCAGAGCTTGGACTCCCAACACTCACTGACACAGCAGTTCGAGTTGAGAGCCCCCAGACCCAAAAGTACAGAGTTTATATAAAGATTCAGACCAAGAAGCAGGTTCTTTGTCATATGACTGGATTGACATTTGGGTAACTAGTCATGCCCATTTCTGATTGGCTTGTTGTTACTGACTAACCAGCTGTGGTCAGTTTGACCATCAGAAAGTTTGTTTAGACTTTCTGGGTGCTTTCTCAGAGGGAGCTGTCTGGTGATGATGAGGGAACACCCCTGGAATACAAGGTCGGGTACATTTTGTTGTTGTTCTGGAACTGGAGGTCAGCTCTGAGTCAAACTTAATACTGAATGGAATCTTTTTTCAAGATGGATTTAGTCAGGCTCCACAGGAGTCTCAGTGCTCACTGACACAGCAGTTCGAGTTGAGAGCCCCCAGCCCAGAAAGCATAAAGTTTATATAGAGACTCAGACAAAGAAACAGGTTTTCTATCATATGACTGGATAACATTTGGGCAACTAGAAATGGCCAATTTTGATTGGCTATTGTTACCAACTAAACAGCAGTGCTCAGTTTGACCATTAGAAGTTCTAATTTGACTTTTATTATTTTTCTTTGGCAGTTAGGGGATTTTCCAAATGCATAAACAATAGATGGTATGCTCATAATAACCTGACCCAAATGAAAACAGTTTTAGTCTTAGTTGTGGACTTTTCAGAAGAATCATAACAACAGAACATAAGTTACAGATTGGATGTCAGGATGTGGTTATCTTGACCAGACTGAAGGTCTTTTTCCTTCATCAGCATAGCAACAGTTTCCCAGAAATACATTCCTGGGGACACAGCTTTAGGACATGAACTTAACTTTTACCTTACAGTTAACATGAAGTCTAGAAAAATGACTTAACTATATACATGTTAATACTTAGGATAGTACAGATTTCTTTTGTAGCAAGGATTTCTTAGATTCCACAGCTACCTTCCTTGTGGCTAGTAGAAACAACCCCACAGGAGGTGACAGGTGAGCTCAGGCACATACCCAGTGTTTGGGACCTTTCCCCATGTAAATATAGCATTGCCGGCATCTCAATCTCAGCCAATAGAATGCATTCACCACACCCCCAAAAAAATCCCTCCCCACTTTCCATGGTTAAAAATTCCTCACCCATTTTAGAGTTCAGGAGATTTAACAGATTTAGAGGAGATTCAGCAGATTTAGGGGACCATGGGAGAGTTAAGACCATCATGACATAAGATACAGTAAAGAACCACCAGTCATCATGTGCTGCCTCAGAGCTGTTGCGATTCCGCCACTGGAGAAAGTTTTCTCCAACTGCGCTGGCACCTTCCTGGAACAGAGCACTGGTCCTGGCCCGGGGCAAAGCTGAGAGTATGGTGGTCCTCTACACCACCAGGACTACAATAGCAGCTAGTGTGACCTCGATTTCTCCAGTGCTTGCATGTCTCTGGAGATGTGCATTCCATTCATGCCTTTTCTTAAGGTCCCACCTCCAGACCATGAGAAAAAGGACTTCAAGTTAGACTTCTCTCTGTCCCGGTCCTGTATCCAATGAGACATTAGAGATACATCCCAATCTTGAACAACAGACCCAGACACCCACCCACCCTTTGCCCAGTACACTATGAGCACTATGCTACAATATTCCTTGTCTTTTATGTCCCTCTAAGAGAGAAAAAGAGGGTCTTTCCTGGGATTCATGGTGAGTCTACGGTTTGAATGTCATTGGCTTATTCCTGAATTAATAGATTAGTGCCAACCTGAAAGACTATTCAAATGTAAGCTAGTGATCCCGGTCATATTCTCATCCATTTTGACCTTGGCAACAAAACAGTAAACAAACAAAATGATGGAAAGGGCATGGCAGATGACAGTAGACTATCTCACATACAGTCAAGTAGAAGCCTCAGGCATGGAATCTATTAGAGCAGACTGGCATGGCCTCCATGGTGCATAACCATGGCTGCATTCGTGTTCATTCCCATGAAAGCATAGCTCACATTCACAGGCCAGAAAATCCTGTAGGTGTGGTCTCACTCCAGGGCTGAGCTGGGGTGCTTGCCTTCTGGCAACTGTGGTCCTTATTAGCATACCAAAGCATATGTTAATCCCCAGGTTCACTTAGTGTCCTTGACTTCTCTCAGCTCTTTTCCCCTTGCCCCCTACCCAAAACATCTCCAGCTCAGGGTCTTCTCTTCTCCCAGCTCCTCATTCCTGTATAACCTTGCCATTTTGGTCATACACTCTCTTGGTTTTTCTTTCTCTTGCCCTCTCTCTCTTGCTCTCCATACACCCCTCTCCTCTTATGGCCCAGACCGTTCTTCTGTTCATGTTTAGTCCATTACTTTCTCTCCCGGATGCCTCAGGGTGTTTCCTCCCTCCTACATACAATAAAAACCTTCTCCTCAATCACAGCTTTAAGTAGCCATACATATCTGGTGTGGAAACCACCACATAGCATTGTCCCAGAATGAAAGATCCACTCTCTGAGAAAGTGATGAACAAGCCTGCCTCCATCTTAGGCTTAAAAGCCATCTTATCATAAGACAAACTAGACTCATTCCTGTTTATGATTAAACCTCTGTTTTTCAAGGATTGGGCTATTCCCCACCTGTAACCTTAACTACACATTGTTTTGAAGTGCCTGTTCCAAGAAATGGGCAATCGTGTCTTTGTTTCAAAAAGTTGTAATGACAATCTTGCAACCCTACCTCTGTTTCAAAAGGTCATTATGAACACCTTGTTTTAACCACCTTGGTATGTACTGATGTTGGACCCTGGGGGTCCCGGAGGTCCTGATGCCCAGAGACCACCAGAGACTGAGGTTTGTTGCAATATGCAAGAGGTTTTTTTATTAAGCCAATGCACAGGGTTCGACTGCCTTCGGGAAGAAGTGAACGTGAATGGAAGGAGTGAACGTGAATAATAGTTTTTGGGCAGTTTTTAAGCACAAAAGCTGCAAACAGGTGGGCACATAAAGAAAACAATGTAGTTAACTTTTAGCCCGCTAGGTGATAACCGCAGGTGGGGATAGGGGAAGGGGAACTTTCCAGTCAGCTATGTAAATTTAACCTTTAACTTGCCAGGGTGGGATCATTGTCTTTGGTTAGATAGTCCCAGGGACCGAGTTCTGTAGAATGTCCCCAGGGGTCATGAGGTCAGGTTCTCATGAACTGAGCAGAAGGCCTTCCTAGGGAGGGGTCGTGGTATTTATTATTTTATTATTTTTTACAGCCTTACACTGCTTCTGCCTATTTTGTTTACCGAATCCCCCATTTGCAATCTCTGAGATATAAAAACCTGTCTTCTTCATGTCCAACCCTGACCTCTTGAATCCCACATTAGGGGGACCTAGCTTGTGTACACAAATAAAAAAGTTCGTTATAATGAATTGCTTGCTTTCATTAGTTGGGACATTTGTGTCAGTGGTCTCTCTCCTTGCGTCTGTGGGATTAGCATTTGGAAGTCCAGTGAGCTCAAGACCCCAATCTAAATTCAGAAACTCAGAAGCTAGGCACTCCCCTTTGGTCCTCCTAGACTGAAGAGCTGCTCTCTAGGAGGGGGTTGCACTTTGGAGACATTCCAAGCTCCTGAGGCACACCTTCAGTTCAGTGATTCCCTAAGAGAACAGTTGCATCAAAAAAAGAAAAACAGCAAGCATCTTTTCTTTCTCTCCCTCTCTTTTCTTTTCATTTTCTTTCTTTTTTTCTTTCTTTTTTTTTACAAAGGCCTCCTCTGGTAAATCATAGGAACTTTTGAACTTTTTTTCTGATATCTGGTCTGTTCTGGTTTTGTAGGATTCCTAACTGGGAATGTGGAAGGGTCCAATGTGATCCAACATTCCCTCATGGAGGGCAGCAAGCAAAATATCATGTGGTCCATCTAGTTATTTCTGGTTACTTGGGAGTTTGGCCAGAGACATCGTATCCAGGACCTGCCATGGGACTTTGGGGGAAACCCTGGTGAGAGTGGAGGCTGAGAAACTGGAGAAGTCTTTCACCTGAGTGCCCATTGGCAGGGTTTCATACCTAGGCTGCACAACAGAGCCTAAGAACCTTGGGGACCTTCGGTGATACTGGGAGACAAGAGATTAGACAGTACCACCACAGAGTGTTAGGTGTTACTGGGAGCCGTGACAGAAATTGGAAAGGCTCAGCCTAACTAAACCAGGGAAATTGACACTTAGGAAGCCTCTGGTGGTTCCCAGCACTTGGATTGTGCAAAAAAAAAAAAAAAAAAAAAAAAAAAAATATATATATATATATATATATATATCCAATTTATATACATAGTCTTTTGGACAAAAAAAAAAGTTTATGCTTTTTAACACAAAACCATGACTTTTGCTATGACTCGAAGACATGAGTCTACCCTAGCTGTTTTATAGACACCTGTTGACTGCTTTTTCTACTATATGGATTTTAATACAAATTACAAACAATGGTAATGTAAGCTTCAGGGAGTCAAGGAGGTCATAAGACTAAATCTACCTCTCCCATATCAAATAGATGAGCACTCAAGTCAATCAACACCCTCAGCTTCCCTGCCTATTGCCTATTCCTGAGGGGAAGCTGTGGACTACAAACTGCTCCAAAAGTGATCTACACCAGGCCAGGCCCGGGTAGTCCTACAAAACCAGAAAGCCCTGACTTGCTGAAGGTTGATGTCCAGTCCAGTGAATGTAATGTTCTAGCCCAGAACTCTGCCTATGTTCCTGGAGGCCTGCAGGCACCAGGGACAATAAGTAAATCTCTGCTCCAAGCCCTTCCCTTAAACATACCCAACAGCCTTAAATTGCACCCTACCCCATAGACTCCATTTTCTGGCCCACGAGTCTGTCTGTTTTCCTGGAGGCCACTTTGGCACCAGGGACTCCAGGCCATGCTGGTACTAGGGACCCCAGAGGTTAAGTTAGCACCCAGAGGTCATGCAGGCCACAAAAAACCCTAGGGGAGTCACCATACTGGACTTGAAGATTCACTAGTCACCAAATCCTAGGCCACTCAGGTGAAAAGACAGAGAAGAAACAGAAACCAAGGAGGGAAAAACATCCACCCAATGAAGATAAACTCAGAAATCAGTATCTAAACCTATAATAACTGCAAAACCCAGATGGCTGAAGACTAACATAAGAACACAATCAACAACAGCCAGAGCAACAGGCACCACCAGAGCCCAGTTATCCTACAGCAGCAAGCCCTCAAAATTCTAACACAGCCCAAGCCCAAGAAAATCCAAAAAATCATTAGATATTACTTCAAAAACCTGTACTCCACAAAACTGGAAAACCTAAGTGACGTGAACAATTTTCTTGATAGGTACCACTTACCAAAATTAAATCAAGATCAGGTAAGCAATCTAAATAGACCTACAACCCCTTAGGAAATAGAAGCAGTCATTAAAAGTCTCCCAACATGAAAAGCCCAGGGACAGATGGTTTTAGTGCAGAATTCTATCAGACTTTCAGAGAAGAAATGTCAATATTAATACCAATACTCACTGGGCGGTGGTGGCGCACGCCTTTAATCCCAGCACTTGGGAGGCAGAGGCAGGCGGATCTTTGCGAGTTCGAGGCCAGCCTGGTCTACAAAGCGAGTCCAGGACAGCCAGAGCTGTTAAACAGAGAAACCCTGTCTCGAAAAAAAAAAATACCAATACTCCTCAAATTATTCCACAAAACAGAAATAGAAAAAACACTGCCAAATTCATTTTAGTAGGCCAAAGTCACCCTGATACCCAAACTAAATCGGAACTTTCTTTGGAGTGCCAGCTCCCGAATAATGACACAGAGACTTATTATATTTATTATAAGTTTAGGCATTATAGCTGGGCAGATTCTCAGCTATTCTGACACAACAATATTGTCCTGGCCTATATCCCATCACATGACCTGTTACTTCTCTTAAGTACCTCTCAGACCTGGTACCTGTTTCGTCCTCTGTGTTTGGCTAGAGACTCTTTTTTTGCCTCATATTCCTTCCCAGAGGCCTATCCCTGCCAGAAGCCCTGCCTTCCTTTCCTGTCTTTGCTACAGGCCATTCAACTCTATAATAACCAACCAGAAGGTGTTGGAGGGAGTGTTTACAAAATATGATTCAGCCATAAGAATAGCAGTATCAAAGTCCAGCCTGTACTCAGCTCTCTGCTGATACAGAAATCAGCATTTGAATAATACAAAGAGAATCTTTACACAGTGCACAAAAATATTACCCCAACTCTAAACCACACAAAGACTCAACCAAGAAAGAATTTCAGACCAATTTCCCTTATGAACAGTGATGCTAAAATACTCACAAACTGAATCCAGGAACACATCAAAAATGTCATCCACCAGGATCAAGTAGGCTTCATCCCTGAAATGCAGGAATGGTTCAGTATATGAAAATCCATCAATGTAATCCATCATATAAACAAACCGAAAGAAAAAAAAATACATGATCATTTCATTAGATGTTGAAAAAAACCTTTGGCAAAAATCCAACATCCCTTCATAATAAAAGTCTTGGAGAGATCAAGGATACAAGCCCCATACCTAAACACAATAAAGGCAAAAACAGCAAGCCAATAGCCAACATCAACTTAAATGGAGAGAAACTTAAAGCAATTCCACTAAAATCAGGAACAACACAAGGCTATCCATATTGAAGGGCTCAAATCAGCAAACACAAGCAGGCTCCATTTTACTAGGTTCCCTTTAGGTCAAGGTTCCAGTTTCTGGAGAATGATTGGGACCTCTCATGGAGAGGACAGGCTGCAGGCAGCCAATTAGAAAATGCCAGACCATCTGTTTTTAAATTAAACAGGATGTGAAACAGGAATGATTTCAGTCCACGAGTATTCCCATCCTGGGAAAGCCCAAGACATGTCTGAGCCAATCAACTTGTGCCTCACGTAATTGCTGGATAACTGCCCAATCAGAATAGAGATGAGCTCATCCACCCATGATTCCCTTTAAAAGGCCTGTGTGCCTTTGCTTGTCGTCCGTCACCACTTTGTATGAGTGATCCACCCAAGCATGCCAATAGTTTCTGAAGAACAGATGCTCTTTGCTCTTGCATACTATTTGAGTCTGCGGTCTTCTTTCAGCGATTCTTGGATTTTTATAATACCTGCTAGCTTAGTACTTGAAGTTTTAGCTAAACTAATATGACAATTAAGGACATCAAGGGGATAAAATTTTGAAAGGAAGAAGTCAAAGTGTTGAGGGTAACGAATAGCCTCACTGACTGACCACTTGGGCACCAGACTCAGAATGGTGAAAGTTCATTGAACGCTGAACAAAGTCTGACCATTCAGGGACCCAATCCTGGTTCCCGAACCCAGGATTGTGTCCCCAAGATGTTTTCAGACAGTGTTTTTAAAGGAAAAAAATCATAACCAAGCAAGAAGAATCAATTCTATCCCAGATACATTGTGCCTAGGCAGATAAACAAAGCATTTTAAGCTGATTGGATGAGATTTAGGGGTAGGGGAAACTTGGGGGCTTTCCAGTCCCTCATAATTCTGGGGGAAAGGAACATAGCAGGGTATTGAGGTTTTGTTTAAGAAGAATATATCATTAATTCAAGCAGAACATTTAATAAAAGCTATTTTTTATGTCAGACAAGCAGAGCCTGAGAACTTGAACTTAATTTCACCCCATGATCAAAAGAGAGACTGAATGCAAAATGGCTGCAGTTATGCTAAAAGCTGAAGTAGCCCTCAGCAAAAGTATTACTATTCACAGGTCATATAAAAAAATATACATAAGTAACCCCCAAAAAAATTCTACCAGGGAACTTCTACAGCTAATAAACACCTCCAGTAAAGTGTCTGAATACAAAATTAATTAAAAATAATTTAGTATCCCTCCTATATACAAACAATAAATGTACTGAGAGAGAAATTAGGGAAACAACACCCTTCACAATAGCCACAAATAATATAAAATATCTTGTTGTAACTCTAACCAAACAAGTTTAAGAACTGTATGACAAGAACTTCAAATCTTTGAAGAAAGAAATTGAAGACAATACCAGAAGATGGGAAGATCTCCTATGCTCATGGATCAGTAGGGTTAACAGTAAAAATGCCCATCCTACCAAAAGGAACCTATAGATTCAATGCAATTCCCATCCAAATTCCAACACAGCACTTGGGAGGCAGAGCTCTGTGAGTTCTAGGGCATCTTGGTCTACAAAACAAGTTCCAGGACACCCAGGGCTACACACAGAGAATCTCTGTCTTGAAAAAAAAACGAAAAAAAAAAGTAAAGAAAGAACAATACTCAACTTCGTATGGAAAAACAAGAGCCCAGGGTAACTAAAACAATCCTGTACAATAAAAGAATTTTGGAGGTGTTATTATCCCTGATTTCAAGCTGTACTACAGAGCAATAGTAATAAAACCTGCATGTGTTGTAAGAGAATATTTTCATTTATAACACTTATATTTATTAGTACTTAATAAACACCTATAAAATACCTAAATCCTATAACCTAAAACTTATAATCTAAAACCTATAATCCATCTAAGAACACCCTAATATCTATCTATGAACACCTAACTAACCCTATGTTAATTTTCTTAAAAGGATATTAATATTCTTAGCATAGGTCCATGCAGGATAACTTGGTTTTACAGCAGTCCCAGCAGGCAGTTCCCTTCAAGTTTAGTATCCATTTGGGCCTAACTTTGCCAGTTCGTATGGACAGTTTTGCCAGAGCTAATTTCAACTGCTAAATTGTGGCTCAGTTATGAGACCAGCCTATTTTAATTGCCAAACTTGAACTTGGCTTCCTCCACCAACTAAGACTCACCTCCACAGTTTCCTCGATCCACATAGGCCTAACGGCCTAAAGCCTCTCTCAGCAGCTTCCGAGCAGTTTCCAGACTCCACCCGCTTTGCTGCCAGCCTTAATAGGCTGAATTATGGCAAAGGGTCTTTCTCGGGCTAACTTGCAGTGAAAAGTTTTTCTTTCTTGGACGCTGCCTTTCAGTTTATGACCATTGCAGCCTAATGGCTTGAGTATGTCATACCTTGCTGTGCACTTCTCCAGTGTGTCTTCTCAGCTTGTGAGGGCAAGAGGAAGACAGTGTTGCATGGAGTTTATATATCACATCATCTTGTGATCCTTGACAGTCTTGAAGGTCCACAAAATTTCTCTCTATATCCAGTAGTGTGTCTTCTTGCAGCAACCGACATCATCTGTACGCATGCTCTGTTTCTTAGCCACGCCCCTTTAACAGGGCATATCATATTTCTCACGTTCAAGGGACACATGGCTCCTCCTTATGTGGTGCCAGATGCTAAGCTGAACTGTATACTAATTTCACTAAAGAGGGCTAACTGCTACCACATGCATGGTACTGACATAAAAACAGACAGATTGACTGAAGGAATTGAATCAAAAGCCCAGAAATAAACCCACACGGCTACAGACACTTGATTTTTGACAAAGAAGCCAAAACTATACAATAGAAAAAAAGAAAGCATTTTCAACATGTGGTACTGTTCTAACTGTATGTCTACATGTAGAAGAATGCAAACAGATCCATATCTATCACCCTGTACAAAACTCAAGTCCAAGTGGATCAAAGACCTCAACATAAAACCAGATACACTAAATCTGACAGAAGAGAAAGTGGGGGAAAGCCTTGAACACATTGGCACAGGTGACAACTTCCTGAACAGAACACAAAAAGCTCAGGGACTTAGATCAACAAATAGATTAATAAATGGGACCTCATGAAACTGAAAATCTTCTGTAATGCAAAGGGACACTATCAAAAGGACAAAATGACAGCCTACAGAATAGGAAAAGATTTAAAACTCCACAAAAGGCAGAGGGCTGGTATCCAAAATATATAAAGAACTTAAAAAACTAGCCATCAAAAAACCAAATAACTCAATTAAAACATGGGGTAGAGATCTACAGAATTCTCAAAAGAGGAATCTCTAATGGCTGAGAAGCATTTAAAGAAATACTCAAAGTCCCTAGTCATCAGGGAATTGTAAATCAAAACAACTCTGAGATTCCATCTTCCACCTGTCAGATGGCTAAGATCAAAAGCTCAAGTGACAGCACATGCTGGTGAGGGTGTGGAGCAAGGAGAACACTCCTTCATTGCTGGTGGGAGTGCAAACTTGTGCAAACAGTTTGGAAATCAGTTTGGCACTTTCTCAGAAAATTTGGAATAGATATATGTCAAGACCCAGCTATACCACTCATGGGCATATACCCAAAGGACACTCCATCATAACACGAGGACACTTGCTTAACTATGTTCATGGTAATGCTTTTTGTAATAGTCAGACTGGAAACCACCTAGATGTCCCTCAATAGAAGAATGGATAAAGAAAATATGGTACATTTACACAATGGAGTATTAGAATATTACTCAGCCATTAAAAACAGTGACATCATTAAATTTACAGGTAAATGGATGAAACTAGAAAAAAGTCATCCTGATTGAGGTAACCCAGACCCAGAAAGACAACTATTAATGATATTCTGCTATGCTTGCAGATCTCATTGATGTTTACCTGGGGACTCGGATTGGTAAGGTAGAACTAATGAAGAATGTTACTAGTCATTTGGCATTGTAAACCATACATGCTCACTCTCAACAACTTCTGCTGTGAAGGGGCCCACATCTGATTGGCCTAAACAAGTCACATGGCTACATCTGAGTGCAACAGTACAGGAATGTAAAATATTTTCACAGACTATAGATAAGAGCACCAAATTATGGGTAAGTAGTAACACAGACAACAAACACATTAGTTTCTTTTGCCCCTTAAAAAGTGGTCCTTATCCCTCCAAGATTTAACTAAGATGGGTCTTTGCATTTTGTCTTTCTGTGTTACTAGAATTTAAAGACTATATATGACCCGACCCGCGGGTCCTAGTAATTCGTGGGGGCGAGGAGGACCGCAACCTGAAAGAAGAATGGACGAGAGAGGGAAAGGACTCAAGGAAGCAATTGCTTGTCAAGAGCCGTGTATTTGAGCGCAAAGCGCCTTTTTATAATATGCTTTACAAGGGGAGGAGGTGAGAGGGGCCAGGTGGTGGGAAAATACAGAATCTTCTTGGCCTGTGCCCTGGACATTGTATGATCTACCCGTTTTTCTCAGAAGACACGGAACACTGCTTTGAATCAATCTGTAACTGCCAACCCATTTTTCTTCAGAAGACACGGTACACTGCTTTGAATCAATCTGTAACTGCCAACCTGGAACTTTGCGGTTACCAGGCAGTATGAAGCTGCAGGGGACATTGTGCAGGTGGGGAAAGGTAGGGGGTGAGGGTGAGAGGCGAGGGTCTTGGCTTCTGACATCTCCCCCTTCTCTGTTTAGATGGAGAGGGCGTCTAGTGATCAATCCCAACTACGTGAATTTAGAATTTCAGAGGTCTAATCGTGGGAGGTCTCGGACAAGTTCACAACCCCAAGACATTGGTGTGAGGCGAGTCACGCTGATGGTCAAAGGCTTTAGGCTGATGATGATAGGCAATGTTAAGGAACCCCGAGGTGGGTGAAAGGAGGGTGAGGGCCCTGTCTTAGGCTATGTAGGCTGCACCCACTCCCAGCACCACGCACTCCTTTTCGGCTGCATTGGGTGGGCCCCTGGGAAGTGGACCTACAATAATCCCGTCATCGGGTAACTCACAGCCGTCCTAATCCCTTTGTGAATGCCCAGATTATCAGCCGTTTGTCAGCTGGGGTGTAATATTGTCATAAAGGAAGACTTCCTGATATAGAGGGCCATATCAAAGGCAGGTTTTAGTTTAGGAAAAAGGCCAATTTTTGTTGGGGTGATCAAGAGGCCAGGCTCCCTAGCGAGAGAAGCGAGGGCAGAGCCAGGCATACCATGAATCCTTCTTGAGGGTGTGGAAGTCTAAGGGTTGGCCATAGGGGGAGGCAGGGGGGCTGGCAGCTGCGCCAGTCTCTGGCAGAAACACTTCAGGATCTTCTTTAGTCTTTAGTTGATGGTAATGAATTTCCGACCGGCTTCTTGATGGCAGAATCAACCTGGTTCTTAACAAAACTTGTGAGACGGTTAAAAGCCCAAGGGCCAAATGAGAGAAGCAAGAAAATGCCAACAAGGGGTCCTAGTAAACTAGGCAACAGGGTGGTGAGCCAAGGAGAGGTAGAGAACCAATTTTGATACCATGACTCTTGTTGTTCTCTGGCTCTTTTTCTTTCTTCTAAACTCTTTTTGACCTTGTCCAGACTATTTTGGACAAGACCTGTCTTATCAGAGTAAAAGCAACATTCTTCTCTGAGGGCCACGCAGAGACCCCCTTCCTTAAGGAAGACAAGGTCAAGTCCTCTCCCGTTCTGTAACACTACCTCAGAAAGAGAAGCCACAGAATCCTTAAGGTCTTGTATTCCTTCCCTCAAATTATTTAAGTCTTTGTCAATGAGGGATTGGAGATGAGCATAGTGATTATTGGAAGTCACCAAGGAAGCGATACCTGTGCCGGCTCCGATAAAACTGATTCCTAGTACAACAGACAAGGTGAGGGCAGTCAGGGGTTCTCTCTTGGTTCTCAGAGAGGGTCCTCGATCTATGAAGGTGAGGAAGGATTCTGGGTCATGAATGAGAAAATGTGGGAGAATGGTAACAACTACACAGTAATCTCTGGAAGATAAAAAGGAGGGAATGTGTATATGAGGGGTCAAGCCAGAAGCACAGGCAAAATATGTACCGTTGGGTGCCAGGGTGAATTGAAAGGTGTCATTAAGGATCAGTGTCTGATTGCACACCGGAATCAAGTCCCTAGGGGGGAGCATGGAGGGTCCTAGGAGGCAGAGGCCTATTCCTGAAATGGAGCTAAGGGTAAGACCTCCTTCAGGTGAAGAACTCCCAAGGAGTCTGTTACTATCATTGGTAAAGGTGGGAGGGGAGAGGATAGCTATTCCCTCGTAGAAGGGAGGAGTAGGTGAAAAGCAAATCCAGCATTCTTGATAATTAGGATTGCTGGTGTTGTGGATAGCTTCAAGAGAAGCATTTACCAAGGAAACAAGGAGGTCAGCAGAACTAAGAGGGCCTTTAGGAACAGTGGGCTGAAACATGGTAGTCAAAGGTATCAAGGGAGAGGATGAGGGCAAGGCACCAGGGGTGGCGACCGTGGATTTGGAGGACTTTGGGGGCTGGATTGAGAGGCTTTGAAGGTTGTTGTAAAACAGGATTGGGACCTACAGTGGCAATATTTTTATTGGGGATGGTCTTAAGAAGCTTTATTGTAAAGGTGAGTCCTGGGTCTGAGCAGCCAAGTGACCAACTAGTGCACTCTCTCAGATGCAAGCCCCATGTGAATCCTTTGGTCGTCCAATCCTTTGTCTTTCCCTTCTCAGTAAAGGAAATGAGGAGGGGGGAACATCACTTATTTTCACATTGGGATTTTATAGGGTCGGGCGTGGTTGTACTTAATTTATTTTGTAAATACTTAGGAAGAAATTTTTTCCGTAGGGTAATATAATCCCAGGAGGAGGTGGGCTTTCAATATGCATCCCTCGTGGTCTCACAGCCCCAGGATGCACAGTAAAAGTCAGAAAGATAGCCGCATCTGTAGTTTTGGGAGCGATCTCTGTGAGTGGGGCTAGGGCATACATAAAGGCCAGATGCATTGTCAGCCAAAGAGGCTCTTTTAATATGAGAATTACAGCCGGCTAGGTGGCCATCATAATTGGGGTCTGTAGTATTAACTGGCTTATCCTGGGGCCAAAAATGAGAGGGGGTTCCCCAATCGGCGCTGGCTCCCAGGGCGAGGGCACAAAGGTCTACCTCTAGAGGGGGCCATGAAGGCTGGGCTCCAAGCGAGGAGCTGGAATTAACAACATCTCCCGCTTGGTTGATTATGACCCAAGTAAAATTATAAATCTGGTATGGGGAGCGTTGGGGGGTGGTATTCACAGGCGGGTAAATACGGAGCGTGAACAGGAGGAGCAAGGTGACTGGATGCATTTTTCTGAAAGGAAGCACAGTTAAGGACCATTCTCAGGGGGTGCCCCTGGGGTGGAGTTAGCTACTTTTACCATCTGGCATTTTGTTCCTTGGAATCATATATGTATGCATGTCCTTTCCCCCAGATGAGGACTGGGTCAGGACCATTTCATTTGTGTGTTAATGGATCTTTCCACATGGCTTTGGCATAGGAGTCTGTTGTAGTGGGGTGTCAGAATCTGTCTGTTGTAGACTTTTTTCTTTCATCAAGGGTTAAAAAATTGAGAACGAGCCGGGCGGTGGTGGCGCACGCCTTTAATCCCAGCACTCGGGAGGCAGAGGCAGGCGGATCTTTGTGAGTTCGAGGCCAGCCTGGTCTACAAAGCGAGTCCAGGACAGCCAAGGATACACAGAGAAACCCTGTCTCGAAAAACCAAAAAAAAAAAAAAAAAAAAAAAAAATTGAGAACGAACAGTGTATGACTTAGTAAAGTTTTATGATTTTCCTTTTGGGGGTATAAGATGTCCCCTGAATGTTGTAATTTTAAGAGCATATTTTTTAAGGTCTGATGTGTCCTTTCTACAATGCCCTGCCCTTGGGGGTTATATGGGATACCAGTGACATGTTTACTATTAAGCCTGGCACAAAACTGCTTGAAGGAGGCGCTGGTATACCCAGGGCCGTTGTCAGTCTTGAGCATTTTAGGTATGGGCATAAAGGCAAGGCAAGAAATCATATGATTAATAACATTTTTGGTAGCTTCACCAGTTTGAAGTGAAGCGCAGAGAAAGCCACTAAAAGTATCAATAGAAACATGTATATATTTAAGCTTGCCAAAAGGGGCAAAGTGAGTAACATCCATTTGCCATATTTCTCCTGGAGTGAGGCCACGAGGATTTACCCCCACATGTAACTCGGGTAGGAGGGTGAGACATCCTTGACACTGACGCACTATCTGGCGTGCCTGTTCCCGGGTAATAGAGAACATCTGTCGGAGGGTCTGGGCATTGAGATGATGTAATTGGAGGGCCATTTGTGCTTGTTGTATAGGGTCAAAGGGTAGGGCCAAGGTCACCAGGCTGGATGGGGACCCTCGAGTAGCCCTGTCAACGAGGTCATTTTCCTCGCTCAGAGGTCCAGGAAGACCAGAGTGGGCACGTATGTGACCCACAAAGAATGGGTGGGATCTAGCTAGAATAATCTTTTGAAGCTCAGCAAAGAGGGGGGAAGCATTGGTAGATGGCTGTATAAAGGGAACGGTCTCTAACAAAGGCACAGATTGAGCCACATATGCACTATCAGTGAAAAGATTAAAAGCACAATCTGGGAAAGTCTTAAAGACCTGAATAACAGCAACCAATTCCACCAACTGTGCTGAGGAAAATTTGGTCTGAAATCTAGAGACCTGTCCACCTATACTAAAGGCTGCGACCCCAGAGGAGGAGCCATCTGTAAAGATCAGTGGCGCTTGAGGAATGGGGGAGTTCTTTGTCGCTTTAGGGAAGACCACCGCTTGATGTTCAAGAAACTGTATGAGCTTATCGGAGGGATAGTGGTTGTCTATCTTTCCCTGAAATGAAATATAGCTAACGGCCCATTCATCTGAAGTCTGAAGTAACCATCGGACTTGGGCGGCATCATAGGGGACGATGATAAGGTCAGGGTCTTTACCAAAGAGTCTCAGGGAATTATATAAAAGACTCCAAGGCACTCATTACTTTATTATTTGGTAAATTTGTCTCTATAATCATCAGAAAATTAGCATCTCAGAATCTAAAATCTATGACAACATACAAGAAAAACAAGCCAGACTTTCCCCCTTAATGTCTCTGTAATTCAGAAGCACAGAAAAAGAAGGAAGGAGAAAAAAGAGAGAGGAGTTATTATAGGTATATATCCTAAAAATAACTCTGATCCTTCTCCCCTAAGAATGCCCAGTAAAAAGAGGTAGAAAGTAGCTGATTAGAATGGGCAAGAAATCCAGCACCATGCCTAATACTGGAAGGTCCTAATGACTTATGGGCTTTTAAAGGACCCAGCATGAACAGTTCCATGAGGGCAGCTACTGCAGGGAAACCAGCTACAGTCCTGGACAAGCTCCTCCCACGTAATACCCAAAGCCTGGTGCAAAAGTGACCCTGCTTGTAATTGTTGAAGTGTTTGGACTTCTGCAGTAAACAGCTATGTTTACATGTTATCCAGTAAAAGACAAAGCTGAGTCATAGAAAACTACCTGCAGCATCTAATAATACCAGTGTACTTGGGATAAAAGCGAATGTGCAATTCATGAGATCTTAGTGGAGTTATAGCATTTCAGCTGCCTAATACAGACACCACTGAAGGAAGATCGTGCAGAGCAGTAGGAAATGAGAAAGGATTCTGTCTCAGCTGTGTTCCTCACCAACACCTGATGACATCCATCCTGAGAATAGCTCGACAACTAATCCACCGTTCTAGAGTCGGGATGAGTGCTCATGTACTTAGTGGCTGTCTTAGTTTCATTACCTGAGCTGTGATAAAACACCCTGCAGACTACAAACTCAACTTAGGGGGAGAAGGTCTTTTTGTTTTTGTTTTTGTTTGTGGGGGGTGCTTCACAATTCCAGGTCACAGATCACTGTAGTAGTAAAATCAAGGTAGCTGGAACTTGAAGCAGCTGGTTACATCCACCATCAAGAGTAGAGCGGGTATGAAGTCATGCAGGCCTATGCTAAGCCACTGTCCTCCACTCATAAAATTCAGGATGCTCTTCCCAAAGAACACCACCCATGTTGGGCAGGTCTTCCTATCCCAATTAATGTAATCAAGATTTGCTCCACGGACACTCCCATAGGCCAGCCTAGTCTAGACACTCTCTCACTCATACACTCTTCCCACACCATTCTAGATTGTGACAAAGTTTTATGTAAAATGATCATAATATAACTCTTTGGAATCAGACATACCTGGGTCTGCCATCCACCAACCATGTGACTTCGAACAGCCTAAGCTCTATAAGCAATTTCCTATTTCTTCATCTGTAAGATGGGATTAATAGTAGCCCTTATTTGTGTGGTCATATCAAATATTTAATGAAGTCATACAGCTGGAAGGTCTATCATTACAAGGCCATACACCTGGGAGCATACACCTGGGAGCTGTATCATCATGGAGTCATACACCTGGGATCTGAATCATCAGGGATCATATACATGGGAGCTGTATCATCACTGGGTCATACACCTGGGAGCTGTATCATCACTGGGTCATACACCTGGGAGCTGTATCATCACCGGGTCACACACCTGGGAGCTGTATCATCATGGGGTCATACACCTGGGAGCTGTATCATCACAAGGCCATACACCTGGGAGCTGTATCATCATGGGGTCATACACCTGGGAGCTGTATCATCATGGGGTCATACACCTTGGAGCTGTATCATCACATATCAGCATCAGCAGCTTCACCTCTCTCCTCATCAGCTTATGGAGCCATCTTATATGAGGAACTGAGGGAGCACCATGTAGTCCAGTCATGAAATAATCCACGGGCTGATAGAGGATGTTAATCTTCACAAATGTTCCCATAATGATTCTATCTCCTAGATTTCTGATTTCAAAACAATATGATCAGTGTCATTAACCAACTGACAAGAGATTTAATGCTTTATTTAAAAGAGTTTAGAAAAAAATCTGGGTATTACAATCCTAATTGCTTTCCAATTAAATTTAATAGCTACCACAGCAGCACACACAAAACAATGACTGTCTTCATAATCAAACTATTTGCATTCTCACTGTGAAGTGTCTGAAATCTGTGATTTCATTAACTGGAAGGATTCTTTGTCCTCATTTAGACAGAGAACGCATCTGCTCCCTGATAGCGATGCCATGGGGAACTGCTTCCAAAATAATTTGTATTTCCTTCTTGGATAAATTTGCAAAACTTTGTAACTTTATAGGGTTCTCTCAAGGGAAAAGACAAATTTAAATTCATCAAAAAATGTTGCTTCTAAATCAAATTGCTCCCAAAGTGTTTTATTTGCATATTTGGGCTATTACTTGATGAAGCACAGTTGTGGGTGGAGTTTTTCAGAAATGTGTAGTGTCAGGGAATCAGTCATAGAGATCTGGAGTTTATTCACCCAACCGAACAGAAAAATATGGGTCAGCATCCTTGCTAATTTATGTTAACTGAGCACAAGCTAGAGTCATCAGAAAGGAGGAAGTTCCAGGCTGTAGGCAAAGCCTGTAGGGAATTTTCTTAATTAGTGATTCATGTGGGAGAGCCCAGCCCACTGGGGGTGGTTCCATCGCTGGGCTGGTGGTCCTGGGTTCTAGAAGAAAGCAGGCTGAGCAAGCCATGAGGAGCAAGCCAGTAAGCAGCACCCTCCATGACCTCTGAATCAACTCCTGCCTCCAGGTTCCTATCCTGTTTGAGTTCCTGTCCTGAATTCCATCAGTGATGGACAGTGATATGGAGGAATAATCTAGATAAACCCTTATCTTTCCAAATTGCTTTTGATTATGGTGTTTCATCACAGTAATAGAAACCCTAACTAAGACAATTAGTAAATGAAGTCACATAAATAACTAGGACTCATAGGTGTAGCGACCCCCCCGACACGGTGATCACCATATAAGGGGGTTCTCAGGGAAAGGTGAGTGTGCTGCCTGCCCAAACCTCCAGCCTTCACTCTGAAGACAAACAAACGCAACTGGGGTGATGTGTAAGCATTTCCTGTTTTTAATATTTCGTTCTCTGGCTTATATACAAAACCAAATGGGTGTTTCCACATGAGGCTACGTGGGCCAATCACATTAAAGGTCATCCTACCACACCACATAACACAATCCTGGTAACATGGTGATCATGCACTGATCACAGACTCGGAAGTCTTGCTCACCCAATCAGCTATACCCACGATCAGGCTTCAACTCCTCCCCAGCATCTTCTGGCCAGTGACATCTTAGATATCTCCCACAAGTTACTTTCATTTTCCCAGCAACAAGGCATTTTTCATAAGCCTCCATTTCCTGGGTCACCACACATAGGGACATTTTTTTTTTTCACTGAGAGAGGAATGAGGTTTTCCTGGCTATTTTGGCTTCATGGACTGCAAGATTGGAATGTAACTGTTATGGTTTGGATATTAAATTTCCCCCCCACTGATTTGAAGACTTGGTCCCAGTGCAGCAATGTTCAGAGGTAGGGCCATTAAGAAACCATGGGGGCTCTAACTTAGCCAATGGGTTAAGGTACAAGTTGGAAGTGTGCCTTTAGATAGCCACCTACTACCAGCTATGTGACACTGGACAACTTTCAACTTCCCTGAACCTCAGAATCCTCATTTATAAGCACTAGAATAACAATGTCTGACTTCTTAAGTAAGGCTGCTGTAAAAATTTGTTAAGATCAGTTCATAGCTCCACAGACTGTTAAGGAAGGAGAGTCTAGCTGGAGGAAGTGGGCACTGGGGACATGACTTTGAAGGGTGTAACAGTTTGTGGCATTTATTTTATTACACACTCTAATTTATTTTACCATGCTTAATACCTCTACCTCCCTTCCAACCTTCCAACGCTAGGTGGGAGAGAAATAAAGTTAAAGGGGAAAGGGATGGAGTTCTCTTGAACTAATTCCTGCTGATTAGGGTTGTTGGGTTGGTTCTCTTTAGGGGCAATACCAATCTCAGTAGTCAGGACATCCCTCAGTCCAGCAAACCAGCAACACCACATAGAGCCAACCAGCAAACCAGGAAACAAAGCAGCAGGACGAACCAGCAGCAGCAATGCAGGGGAGCACCAGCAGCAGCAATGTAGGGGAGCACCAGCAGCAGCAATGCAGGGGAGCACCAGCAGCAGCAATGCAGGGGAGCACCAGCAGGGAGAGCAGCAACCTCTTCCTTCTTCAGAGCACATCCCCCTCTGGATTTTTATATCCCTCTCTCAGAATTCACTTTCTCCAACCACCTAAGCCACCTCCCTGCTAGCACATGAGGCATTATGTGGACAGACTGAAGCAGCCCCATACCTCAGATTAAAACAAACACATTATCATATCACAACTGGGTTTGTAAAGAAACAAAATTCATACCACAGAAGGGTGTAGTTTGTTTATCCCTGGCTGTCAATGAGGTGAGCAGCTTTGCTTCACCACACACTCCTTCCCTTGCTGTTCTGCCTTAACAGGAGCCCACAGGAACCAGCCACGCAACCAGGGACCGAATCTTTCCAAAGCTATGAGCCAAATTCAATCTTTCCTCCTTTAAGTGGACTTTGCCCAGGAATTTGTCACATTGTCAGAAAGGTGACTAACATAAGAATCTATAAGGGGGGAGGCACTGTAAGCTTCATTCATCCAAATACCAGGCCATGTCAGTTCTCTGTAGAGCCATTTTGCTTAGATTATTCTGAACTGCATTTTCTTACGTGAAAAGATCAAAAATTGGATATGCTTTCTTTATTAGCTCTCCCCTCAGTTGTCACAACACCCAGAGGAGACTATTGAAAATGGACATCTATTAAAAAAAAAAAGACAATAGCTAGAAAACAGAACTCAGAAGGCAAAGGTGAGCAAAGTATCATTTTTTAAAATAAAACTAATAACCAATACTGTCAAGAATGTCAAGAATGTGGAGAAATAGATCTTACCTACTATGGTTAAAAGTGTGATCTTATATAGTATCTGAAAGATTAAAATTGAATTCTCAAAGCTAAGAATCTGGAGATCTTACAAGGCAGATGAACACCAAAAGCTCTAGTGGACAGTGTATTTTCAGATTCCCACGCACTATCTGCAGATTGACTCAATGGCTTCTCTAGCTCCCCTGAACCTCAGAACCCTCATTTATAGACACAGAAGAATAATGCCATCAACCTGATGGAGACTATCGCTGATGGCTGCTATAAAATATTTATCAGAGTGTATTAGCTTTCTATACTGTGAGAAAACACTACAAACATAACTCTAAAAACAAGATACATTTCTTATCTTGTGGGATGTAGGTACCGGAACCTGAGCATGGACTCTGCAAGGCTGGATTCTCATTAGAGACTTCTCTGAAGACAGATCCATTGTTTCCTTTCAGATGGAAGCTACTGTCACCTCCGAAAGTCTGCCTCCTTATTTAAATCCAGCCTCGTGTTAGATTTCAAGCCTGTGACAAATGGCTAAAGTGCTTATTTAACATATCAAAGCAGATGCTATCAGGTTCTCTCTGCCTGTTACAGGGCGCTCCCTCCTGGCTGGCTGCCCTACCCTGCCTGCTCCCTGCCCTGAACTTTTCCAGCCCCAGGGGCTGGGCTGCCCTTCCCTATAGAATCTAATCACTTTGGTTGCCTACTCTCTTTCTTATGTTCTTTGTGCCTATAGGTTTCTGCACCTGGTTCCCTTCTCTCTCCCTTCCCTTCCCCCGTCCCTCTCCTACATGGCCAAGCTCAGTCTGATCATGCCCAATCTGGACTCTGCAAATGTCCCTGCCTCTGACTATGACTCTCCCAAAAGGAGGAGATTAAACTACACCAAACGGCCATACAGAGAACTGACATGGCCTGGTATTTGGATGAAATGAAACGTACAATGCCTTACCCCTTATAGACTCTTGTGTTAGTCACCTAGGTTTGGTGGAGGAGAAAGTTTATTATAAATGAAAGGGAAACTCATGTTTCCTTTTTTATTTATTTGTTTGTTTATTTATTTATTTATTTGTTTGTTTGTTTATTTTCTCATTTGGTGTCAAAACCCCCAGAATAGCATAAATGAGTTTCCTTCCCAAGGAACTCAGCCATTCTGAATCAAGTTTCTGATCTGATTCTTGTAAGATATGTACAGATAATTTGTTTCTGTGGGCTTCTGATGCTCACAAAATTTGATTCCAAATCCTAGAGCTTGAATCTTCAGCTGCTGCTTCCCTTCCCCTGCTTTCTAAAGCAGCTCTCCTCCCTCTGGGCTCTGGCCTATGATCCTCTCCACATGGGCACCTCTCTGGCTCCTGCAGCCTGCTATACCTCTACCCTGCTACACTCATGAGGATGTTTCCTTCTCTCCTGCTCTCTCCTCTGATGGGGTAGTGTTAAGCATTCTAAATGTTAATTGGTCCTGTTTGTTGTCTGTTACATTGTCTCTGCTTGGTTAAATAAATGCTGAGGCCTGAGATTGGGCAAAGACAGAAAAAGGTGGGACTTCCTGAGATTAGAACAGGAAGCCTGTGCTTTAGACAGAGGATTAATTCATTCCAGCCAGGAGCAGGAAGAAGGAGGACACACACCATGGGTTAGAAAAAAGAATCTCATTCCACATGGCCAGGAACATTGGCATATCGTGGAGAATGGCAGTCCAAGGGGACATATGTATATGTGGGATCATATTTGGGCAATAGAATTACAAGCTGGCTTAGATGGGTTAGGATTGCACAATTCAGGCCAAGGCTTGTGAAAATCCATGTGGTGTCTGTGTGTTCTCATTTAATGGTTGCTTAAAGATTAACAACTACCAAATCAATTAAATATAATATAAATACTAATAAATAGTTTAATTAGTCATTTTTTTCTACACTCCTCTCTCCTTCTCTACATGCTTGCACCTCCCCCAGGAGCTGCAATCCCACCTGCAGCACCCTGGGACTCTTCCTTCCTTCCTCCCACTTGGAGCTTGGTAAGTATCTCTCCAGCTCCTGGAACCTGCAACTATGCCCTTTTGGGCCACACACCATGTGGCCAACTTTCTACATCCATCTGGGTCCCTCTACTAAAGACACTTACTGGCTCCCTTTTCCCCTGCCTCAGCTCTCAGCAAATTCTTGGAGCTTATAGGAACACTCTCCCCCAGGCCTGGTGTTCGACTTTGCAACTCTCTCTCTTCTTCCATGAACTCAGATTTTATTACCACAGTTTGACCTCAATACAGATCAATGGCCAGAAATTGGCACACTTGTTTTCCAAATTCTCCCAGATTATAACTTCTGCTAAAAGCAAGTGATCCCAAAGTCTCTTATCTCCAAGGTTCTACTTCCCATGTGGCTATCCTCCATGTTGGCTGATGGACCTCATCAAGATATAAACAGCCACATGGCTGGCAGCCATATTAACTAAGATGAAAGAGTACATGCCATGTGACTTTACCATCTTAAGATGACCATATGGTATAAAGCAACAGTTGTAAAACTTCTCAGTCCTACTGAGCCCTCTGCTTGTCATTGTGTCTCCTTTTTAGACTAAGGAAACAACACAGGCCTCTAAAATATTTTGGATTGGTATGGATGATGATAAAAATTTAAGGTTAGTTGCTACAACATACTAAATATGTGACTCAACTTTGGTTTATAATATACTACATATGATGATAAAATTTTAAGGTTATAAAGTGTAGAGAGCTGCGAAGTGCCGCACCCTAAAGATGGCGCTGGTCTCCGCCTTCCACCAGCACGACGGTGAGCGCTCTTTATGATTATAAGTTCATATTTGGCAAAGACCGCTGATCTGGCTTGCTTCCGCATATGTAGACCTCTAAGATAGCACCACTTGGCTTTACTTGACTGGCTGTTTAATTAGTATTTAGCCTGTGGGTTGGGTCTGCCCCATTATTCGGAAGACTGTTTTCAAGGGACCTGAATAAACTGCAGGAGAAGAGCTTTTGCAAGTTGCGTCATTCCTTGCTGGACAAGGGGGGACGCGACAATAAAGGTCTACTCAGATTAACAAAAGCTGACTTAGAGATTTACACCTAACTACTTACACCCTTGCTAACTGTTCAACACCAAGCTTCTAAAAATTTACATAAATGATAGCATATGTTTGATAAATAAAGTATATTTGATAATACAGATTTGCAAATTCCTGAGGTCTAATCAGTTTCACAGTAATATTTGTCTAGCTTCTTTGTCTTCATTAACTTTGTTAAGCTACTAACTTATAAACTGTTCATCTAATGACAAGCTTTATTTAGTTTCCTGTATCTATTTTCAAGGCTAAACCTAAAATCAGGTATACTTAATAGATCTTCAGAGATCTGCTGAACATGGCGTTTAAAATGTTTAAGTTTCCCATAATAGACATACCTCATCCTAATGGGAATCTCATAGTCTCCTAAGAAGACAAATTGGGCACAATGACTCCACTGGATTGTGGGAACACCAACCACTGGGTAAAATGGCACCACACCTTGCCTGCTGACAGGGCTCTGCACAAACTGTGGGCACTGTTGGGATGATTGCCATACTCTGCCTGGTCAAAGTTCCTCAGACCTAGGTCTGACAGCCAAAGGCCTATGCTACTCTGTATGACAGCTGGACATTGAATGCTGTCCTATATAACAGCCAAAGACCTAAGACCACTGCCCCCAATAAATCTATGGAGACCACGGGAGTCTAAGGTAACCCATCTGGGTAATGGGTCTCTGTCATTTTAATTGATACGTAGGCCATCTTGATGATACTTCCAGCTATAATTAATCCTTCTCAAATCTCTGACCACATTGACTGGCTGTAACTTTAACAGCAGCAATCATACCAACTCCTTCCCCAGGGCTTCAACTGCCTTCTCAGTTCTCTTCATATGAAAAAATCAGACCTCAGGTCTGGAGAGATGGCTCAGAGGTTAAGAACACTGGCTGTTCTTCCAAAGGTCCTGAGTTCAATTCCCAGCAACCACATGGTGGCTCACAACCATCTACAATGAGATCTGGTGCCCTCTTCTGGAGTGAATGCGTACATGCAGGCAGAACAATGTATACACAATAAATAATCTTTAAAAAAAAAAAAAATCAGGCCTCAGGTCTCACTTACCTAGAGATTCTAAGACTCAGCTGAGAAATACAGTTTACCTTGCCACCAGACTCTAAAAAGAGATAAACTCACAAAACAGGTTTCAAAGTAACTTTTTACTCTTCCTTTATTTAAAGGAATTTGCTTTACAATGACTGCTGTGTCTCATGGTAAATAATTAAATTTTAAAAATTTTAGGTTTATGTAAGTTCTGAGGGTCTAAAAATGTTCTAAAGTATATAAGTATAAGTTGTAAAGGTCTAAGGAAATGATTTAAGGTATACAAAAAAAATTTCAGATTTCTTTCCCTCTCTGTGCTATTGTTTTATTAAGACCTCAAAAGTTCAAAGTTTTAACATTGATTAATAATGTTCTGTTAAGCTCTTAATCTAGCTCTGGTAAACTACTGCTAATGTTATAATAGTCACAAGCTCAAGATTTTAAATTACTTTTTATTGTTTTCTAAGTATACACTTAAAAATTGCTTCTCACCATGCTAAAAACATCTCTGTCCAATCTACATATTCAGCACTCTGGAAAGTGTGTTAATGCTTTTAACTCAAAATCATTTTTGGGTCCTCAAGGTTTTACTATTACTCAAAAGCATGAGTCTACTGTCCTTGTTCTCCTATAAGGCCAGGTGTGGTCGAGAGAGTGGCCTCCCATCTAAATCCTTAGGTAGCCCCCTCTAAGTTCTCCTACAACACCTACGTTGTCCCTCTATGAGGCTATGTGAAACTCTAGAAAAGGACGACTCTTCTGCCATCCAAGCTTCCCTTATAATTCTGTAGCCTGAGGGTGGCAACTACCCTCCTCAAAGAGGAACCTCCATGGAAATGCTACAAAATTTAGAAAAGAAGTTAGTGAGAATGTGCTACTTTCACCATTCCTTGGTCAAATGTCTGAGTGTATGGCCACCACTTTAAATATGCTCCAGGACTAGAAAAATATTATGTGAGCAATCTTATCTAGAGGGCAGTTCCTTCAATGGAAATCTACATTCTGTGATGAGGAAGAAGTCTTCAGACAAAGACACTTGGCTGAAAATATTCAAATCACTCCTGATGACCTCCAGGGAGAGGTTAGGCCTTAAAGATTAGGCCTCTTAACTATTTCAGTCAGGTGCACTTGTATGCAATGCCTGCCATATAGTACTGAGGGTGCCACAGTACTGCTTGGGTTAAAATAAAAACCAAATGAACATTTTGACTACTTTGTCTATAGAGTGCAAGAAGTGGTCAGTCAGCAGAAACATTATAAGGCCACATATGCCTTAACAAAAATACTTGTACGGGGAGGCTACCAGAGAGGCACATAGCGCGGCTGCTGCAGTGCAGAGTGGAGAATTGTAGGGTTGGGTAACTGCCACTAGAGACTTAGGTACCAACTGTAATCAGACAGAAAGTGTTGCAGCTTCTCTAGCTATGAATTTTAAAACACAGGACACTGGAGGCAAAAACAAGACAGGATATTGGATATGTGGGGGGTCAGGGCCACTTTGTTTGTCAATGTCCTAACAAGACCCAAGACAAAACTGAAAAATGTTCCCCAACCATCTGCCCAAAATATAAGAAAGGGTTCCATTGGACCAAGGACTGCTGCTCCAAAACTACCAAAGATGGGCAGCCTTTAAACTCCGAGTGGGGCAATCCCCAGTCCTGAAATCAACAGGGAAAACCATGATGATATTATGAATAATTCCTGTTAGTACACAGTAGACCCAGCTTTGGTTGAAACTAGAGGATACCATATTTGGTGGTATTATTGATACTGGGGCTGAGAGAACTTGTTTAAGAAAGGAGGAAGTTCTTACTTCCTGGAAACTCCACCCTGGACTGCCTGTAAAGGGTATTGGTGGCCTGACACAGTCTTGGCAAACATATAGGTCATATGATGTGACAATGATGGTAATCAATGGGGCAATTACACCCCTTGTGCTGGTAGACCTTCCCAATATCCTCTGCAGAAGAGATGTCTTGGAAGATATGGATATAGTCATTACCACAGACAATAAAGATTTTTATGATAAAATTGCATCACCCAAGACAAATTAAATATGAAACATCGCTGATGGGGTGGTGTTAAGCATTCTAAATGTTAATTGGTCCTGTTTGCTGTCTGTTACTTAATTTACTCTGATTGGTTAAATAAATGCTGAGGCCTGGAGATTAGGCAAAGACAGAGGTAGGCAGGACTAAGGTTCGCAGGCTTTTTAGAGAGATACAGAGCATCTTGGGAAGAGGTTACCAGAGAAGAAGCAAGGAGGACACACCATGGGGTAGATTAGAGAAGATCCTTCCACATGGCCTGGAACATCGGCTTAGCGTGGAGAATAATAGTCCAAAGGGACATATGTATATATGGGGTTATATTTGGGTAATAGAGTTATGAGCTAGCTAAGATGGGCTAGGATTGTACAACCCAGGCCTAGGCTTGTTAAGATCCACATGGTGTCTGTGTGTATTCATTTATAATGGCAGGTTAAGGATGTACACTGCCAAAACAATTAAAGATAAGATAAATACTAATAAGTTGTTTAATCAGCCATATTTTTTTCTACACATCCCCTCCAAATCTAGAGGCCATTGTTTCTGAGGAGTTCCTCAGAAACAATTAAATTGAAATTCTGATAGCCCTGTATGGGTGGAACAATGGCCTATATGAGAGAAAAACATCAAGAGCTATTAAAATTGGTACAGGAGCAACTCACTTGTGGGCATATAGAGACTTCTACTAGCCTTTGGAATTCACCGGCATTTGTTATAAAAAAGAAATCAGGAAAATTTAGAATTTTTACATGACTTGAGAGCTATTAATGCCAAAATGCAAGCTATGGGGGCCACTCAGCCTGGGCTCCCCATGTTATCAGTAGTCCCACAAAGCTATTACATTGTTACTATAGATATTAAAGATTGCTTTTTCTCTAGTCCAATGCGTCCTGAAGATAAACAGAGGTTTGCCTTTTCAGTGCCCATGATTAATAACTGGGCACCTATGCAACGTTATCACTGGAAGGTACTACCACAGGGACTGAAAAATAGTCCCACTATCTCTCAGGTCTATGTCTGGAAGGCTATTAAGAAGACAGTTGCTAATTGTTATGTGATCCACTGCGTGGATGATATATTGCTCAGCCATCCAGAACTTGTCTTAAAACAAAAGCTAAGGGAATCTCTCAAGCATTAGAAAAAGTTGGTTTATGCATTGCTGCTGAAAAGATTCAAAGACAAGAATCTTATTTGTTCCTGAAGCATACAATCACCTCAGTTACAATAAAACCTCGAAAAATTCCATTTTCTTTCCCTCTGCCTCCTACCTTTGCTTCCATGCAAACCTTTTTAGGAAGTTGGCAAGGATCACCCCCTGTTACCTGATTACCACTGGACAACTGAGTTGCTTATTTCAGTGGCTCCACAGTGCTAAGAGGCCAGAAGAGGTTCTAACAACTATTGAAGAAGCCAAAAAGGCCCTAAAAATGGTAAACAGGGGCCTTAGCCTTGCCCTTCTCTACTGTTTTAATCCATTTATAGACTTATAGGGACTTGTTTTGCCTACTCCAGGGTTCCCCAGGGGAGTACTTTACCAACCACCTGATAAAATTATATATTGAATTCCTTTTCTGGGTCTTCTGCTCCCAGTATTACTCCTTTTTAAAACAGTGTCTTTAGTCTTGCCTTAAAGATACTTAAAATCTCTTTCACCTTGTTGGGTAAGGAACTAGATACTATCATTCTTCCTTTGTCTCAGGATTTACTTGCCTGGGCATTATCTTCCCACCAGGTAGCTCAAGTCTTCCTTTCAAATTTTCAAGGTAATATAGATAATCATTATCCTAAAAACAAAATCTTATCCATTTTCCCACTTTTATCTGTTTCTCACAAACATTACTTTGCGGGAAAACCTATCCCTGGGGCAGTTTCAGGGTTTACACACTCCTCAAAAACACGGTTTAGCTATGTAATACATACTGGCCAATTACCTGCCCCTAAAGTGTACTCACAATGCCTTGATGGGTCTGTTCGACTTGGGGAATTATTAACTATTCTTGACTTATTTAAAGATTATCAGGAACTCTGAAGCACAATATTTTTATTTAAAATACTTAAGTTTATTAGTACTTAACAAATATCTATAAAATACCTATATCTTAAAACCTAACACCTAAGATCTAAAACCTAAAACCTATTAACATTTACTACCTAAGAATATTTAATCAACCCCACTTTAATTTTTGAAAGCATATTAAAATTCTTTTTTTTTTTTTTTTTTTTTTTTTAGTTTTTTGAGACAGGGTTTCTCTGTGTATCCTTGGCTGCCCTGGACTCACTTTGTAGACCAGGCTGGCCTTGAACTCACAGAGATCCACCTGGCTCTGCCTCCCGAGTGCTGGGATTAAAGGCGTGTGCCACCACGCCTGGCTGATAAAATTCTCTAATGAAGGTTCATTCGGGCATCTTGGTTAAAAATACAGCTCTGGCAATTATGATAGAATTATCTTCAGTTCAGCTTAGCTCCCTCCAGGCCTAGTTTTGCGGGTTTGTGCAATAAGTTTCATAATCTCATGACCTGTGTTATTCACTGGTAAGGATTTAAAGTCTATAATAGTGATTTCCTGGCATCCGCCAGTTTTAACTTTCTCCTCCACCCAAGCTCACTTCAAGCTTCACTCATTTGTTAGCATACTTTTGCAGTTTTGATCCTGCTGTTGACTGCTATCAGTTCTGCGGCTTGCTTTGAGTTCCTTTCTTTGCTCTGGCTATTTTATCATGGCCTCAGGGTATATGGCCTACATTGCTTTGTATGCAATGCATTTATTTCTTTTCTCTGTCATATGGCAAGAGTCATGTGAAGCCCTCAAGTTTAGATAGTGGGTCATCTAATGATCTTCTGAAATGTCCCATAGATTCTTGAACTTTCTAGAGGAAATTGGCAATTCCCATGACTTCTGTAGCTGTGTAGCAACCCCTTCACCGGCTGCCCTTTACAGGCAGGCCCCTGTCAAATTTGGACTCCACCCACTTCATAAGGCTATTAGCAGCTGATACCAATTGCTATCCATAAACCCTGTTTATAGTTCATATGCTCCCATGCCAGGTGTCCACAAGTACCAGCTTGATTTTCCTGCCCTTGAAAGATCCTACTCTAATTCTAACCTATTACAGGAGCTCTGTAAATATTTTCAGTGATAGTCACTATGCTACAAATGTTGTTAGAGCTCTCCCAAGGGTGGTGGTTATCAAGCCCTCTGAGGGGCTTTCTACTTGGCTATGATCCAGCTTCAGACTGTGATTGAGCAATGACAGGCTCCATTCTATGTTCAACATTTCTGATCTCATCAAGGCCTCCCTGGTACCATTTTTTGAAGGAAATAGAGATATTGACCAACTGGTATTGGCTTTCCTGGCCTCTCCCTTGGAACAAACCCACCATTCTGGATTCCATAATTCTGCCCTATGGCTCCACAAGCTTTTCCCCCAGCTATCAAGGGCATCCTGCAAGCATTTAGTACATGCTTGTGCCACCTGTGGCCCTGTTTTACCTTTGGAACCACTACTAGAGGTCTTCACCCCAACACCTTGTGGCAAATGGACATGAACCATATTCCAGAGTTTGGTCCTCTTAAATATGTACCCCATCACTATTGACACCTTTTCTTCATTCCTCTTTGCTGTGGCCCAGCGTAAAGAAAATGCCAAGATGGTTATTGATTGGTAGTGTCAAAACTGCCATGTTATTGATGGGTGTTCCCTATACCATCAAACAGATAACAGGCTGGGGTATATGCTTGTTCAATTTTTGCCACTTTCTGCTCTTATTAGAACATACAGCACCATACAAGCACACCTCTGGGATTCCTTATAATCCCTGAGGGCAAGCTATAGTAGAAAGAGCCCATGCCTCTCTTAAAAAACAATGAAAAGGGGGTACTTCAGGGATATGACCACAAGATAAATTAACTGAGGCTCTCTACCATTAAATCTTTAAATTTTTGAAAAGCAAGGCCTGTCTCCAGCCTACAAACACTGGGGAGCTATGCTCCCTAGAATTACCACCCTATCTGTGATCTATTAGTGTGATCCCATAGATAATGTATAGAAGGGTCCTGCCCACCTCTTAATCCCAGTGTTTGGGATGAGGATTTCCAGAAGGAACAGACAAGCCACTTTGTGTTCCTGGTCAAGCCATAAAGCCGAACACCTGCTCTGGAGGAAATGATGGAACCGCTCCGGATGGCTCTGCAGAATCTGTCTCTGAGTGAAAGAGAGAACAACAGTCCAGAAGGAGCAGTCTCCCGAACCAGGTCCAATGAATGCCTCCCAAAGGGCCTGAGATAGGGCCGTACACCCTGTTCCTACTCATGTGTGCTGTAATAACTGCTAATTCCCAGGCACATGCCCACTCACTGTTGTGGGCTGCTGGTAGAAATCCTCCTGTCTCACTTCCAGTAATCTGGGATTCCGTCCTTCATAATAGTGACAGCCCACGGAAGAATGAGAACCCATTTCCAGTGAAGTCCACCCTATGTTCCTCATTCAGCGGCTCATTCGCCCACACTGCGGTGCTGCCTAGATGAGTCTGCGTGCCCAGTGGACTTTGTCTTTTTGGCTAAAGTATCTACCGGGGATTTCTCTAATTGGGTCAAAGTCACATGGGAAAATGGTGCATTTTTTGATCTCCCTGCGCCTTTCTTCCTAGAGTGAGGTAGTCTGACATTTATCAATGGTTCTATAGCAGGAATTAACGGGGCATTTCCTGTTCCACCACAAAATACCTCGTTTCTGAACAATTCCACCATTCCTGCCTGTCCAGATATATCTAACCTTTGTGACAATTTGAACTTATGTGGAGGATGGGACCTTTACCCCCGAGTGGGAGCCTCAGTGTTTGGGATGTCTTTCTATGGACAGATCTGTTCCAGGTGCATTGCATGCCTTTTTCTGGGGGCACCATTGCCGCAATCTAACTGATCACACTCTCCCATGTTTTTCCAACATGACCCCAATCCTGAGGGTCACTGGCCCCTCCTCTTTACCTGCGGCATCCCTTACCTCTGTGGCCCTTGGCCTTGCATGGATTTCAGGCCTTTTATACCTTTTGGGGGGGGGGGGTTGTCCTTCTATGGTTCCCTTTTTAAGGGAAATTCCAGTCAGTGTTTCAGTGGGAGCTCAACAGGACCTCCCATGGGGCATCTGCACCAAATTTAACCTCTATTGGTCACCCTGTGTCAGGCCCCCCTTCTTTTTCCTCTCTTGGTTTCACTCTTCTTCTAACAACTCCACCTTAAATTGTTCTGTACAAAATTGTCCACTTCCTCGCTGCTTGGATCTGACTAGGGGTAATTCCTCCATGCTCCTCCGGGAGCCACCATTAGCTTGGATTCCAGTGAATGCCACTGAGGGTTGGATGGGGAGCCACCCAACCCTCTCTGGTTCGTCCCAAGAGAGATTTTGATACGTCTGCTATTATTGCTACTATTGTAATGGACCTTACCACCGCCACAGCTGCCACTACCGTGGTGATTGTCTTGCAAAACTCGGCTCAGACAGCAGTCAGCCTAAGTAGCATGTCTAGATTAACAGTTACTGCTCTAGATAAATAGTTACAAGTTAACCAGCTTCTTCAGTTGGGGGTCCTTAGCCTCCACCACCAACTGGGTCTGCTACAAGATGATGTCAGTAATTTATGGGATCTTGCCCACGTTGCCCTTCGATCCTAGGTATACTGCTATTTGCCTCACTCAGTAGCAAACACAGCTCAATGGGAGTACTGCCATGCAGCTCCAGCGCCAATATACAGAAGGCGCTTGAACCCATCTTTCCTTTCTAACTTTTGTTTGTTGTTGTTGTTGTTGGGTTTTTTTGTTTTGTTTTGTTGTTGTTGGTTTTTTTTTTTTTTTTTGGTTTTTTTGAGACAGGGTTTCTCTGTGTATCCCTGACTGTCCTGGACTCACTTTGTACACCAGGCTGGCCTTGGACTCACAGAGACCCACTTGCCTCTGCCTCCCAACTGCTGGGATTAAAGGCGTGCGCCACCACGCCCGGCCATCTTTCCTTTCTATCCTTCATAGACTCCCTCAGGAGGTAATAACTATAAATACCACCAGAGTGGATGCAGTTACTGTAACAGAATATTTTTATTTACCACATTTATATTTCTTAATACTCATCAATCACCTATAAAATACCTAAATCCTATAACCTAAAACCTAAAATCTATAATCTACCTAAAAACACTCTAATACCTAAAAACACTGTAATACCTATATAAAAACACTTAACACTATTTTAAGTTTCTTAAAAGGATATTAATACTCTTAGCATAGGTCCGTATAGGATGGCTTGGTTTATGGAGGTCCTGTCAGGTCTTTCAATCTTAAAGTCTGTTGAGCCTTATTTTGTCAGTTCATAAGGCCAGTTTATCTCCACCACGAAGTTGTGGCCAGTTTATAAAGTCAGTCTGGCCGGGCGGTGGTGGCGCACGCCTTTAATCCCAGCACTTGGGAGGCAGAGGCAGGCGGATCTCTGTGAGTTCAAGGCCAGCCTGGTCTACAAAACGAGTCCAGGACAGCCAAGGATATACAGAGAAACCCTGTCTCGAAAAAACCAAAAAAAAAAATAAAATAAAATAAAGTCAGTCTGTTCTAACTGCCAACTGAGGGTGCCTTTTCAATCAGTTAAGATTCACCTCCAAGGTCTCTTTGGCCTGGGCCAGTCCCAAGCCTCTCCAGGCAGCTTTGTAACTCTGCTTGTTGGTGCTCTGGGGCCTCAAGAAAAACACCTTTAAAAAGGCCTTTCTCTGCAGGTTTTGCCTTGGGCCATATAGGTCTAAATTCTGTTAATGGCATACCTTGAGGTGCTCTTCTTCAATGTGGCCTCTCAGTCGAAAGGGCAGGAGGAAGAAGAGAGCAAAACCTCATGAATCTCCGGCTTATATGGAATCTGTGTCATTCTCTCTCCATCCTTGGTGGTCTAGAGGGTCCATGAGACCTCCCACGATTGCCCAGCGCCCAGTTGCTTCTCACAGCAGTGGCTTGCGAGGTTTCTTAGCAACGCTCCTTCAACAGGGCATATCATTCAGCCACAACTGGCCCCATCTAGATCAACAAGTAAAGGGACCCTTAACTCCTCCCTATGTGCTGCCATATGTTAAACTGAACTGCCTACCAATTTCACTAAGGAGACCTGACTTCTACCACAAGTTACCCTATCTGATCTGGGACATTTCTTCCAGGATGTGGCTTCCACATTCACAACATCATTTTTACCCCGTAGCTTATTTTTTTATGCCATGGTAATTGTAGTTTTTCTTATTATGCTTTTCCTGATACGGCTTAAAAAAATCACATACACCTCCAAAATCGGTGCACTAAAGCTCTCCAATTTAACCTAGAAATTAAAACAAAGTGGGAACCTATGGGGAGTTTTGAGATAAGCCTTAGTGGAGGCCCATAGGGAATGGCGAGTGAACCGTGAGCAGCTCCTAGAGCCCCTTGAACGATCCCCAATCCACCGCACAGTGTTGATCTGCTAGGGACTCCTAGACACTAGCGAAGTCTCAAAATGGATCTGAGACTAGGGTGGTGACTGCTTCCCCCTTCTTTATGGAAGCCTCCTTAGGTTACCTTGCCCCCCTCATTTCCTCATAGTTACACCCACTGATTGCTATTGGTGCTTGAGGCTAGCATGGGATGATCTGATGGGCCCTTCAGTCGCGTAAAGGTTATGCGCTGCACAATAAAGTTAAATCTGTACCTTGAGTCTGGTCTCTGGAGTTTATTCCCAGGGTTCTGCATGGACTCTTTTGCCGTTCATCCTCCTTTCCCCGGTTCCTGATCCCCACATACAGGAAAGCAGACTGAACGCAGGTGGCTGGGTAAGAATGAATGTTTGTGAAGGACCCTACAATCACTAAGAAATGTTTTTGGGTGTCTCACATTTTTTAAGAGTTTTTGTAAAGGACATAGTCTGAGTAGAATATTGAAATGGTGGTGTGGATTTAAAGATGCATGGCTGGAGGGGAGAGATAATCACCTCCTTCTGAACTGCTTTTAAAATAGGACGCTGTTTTAACTGAGGTGCATCTGTTATAAGGGACAGAAGCCACAAGTAAGAACAGCTTAGGTCATCTCGCTCCTTACTGTCTCAGAACAGAAACAGAGAGGCAGGAGGGGCACGGCTGCTGCAGTCAGGTGCCAGGAGGGGCACAGCTGCTGCAGTCAGGT
>CAJQZJ010032563.1:13164032-13202884 GCA_907164525.1 Lophiomys imhausi | reverse complement strand
CAGCAGCAGCAGCAGCAGCAGCAGCAGCAGCAGCAGCAGCAGCAGCAGCAGCAGCAGCAACAGCAGCGAGGGACCCATCCTCCCTGCAGAGACGCCAGTGGCTCAAGAGCGCCACCGTGTGGAAGCCAAGAACACAAATCAAAGCCGCACAATCCCATAGGTGCTGAGGGCAGGTCCCTCCCACGTGAGCCCCAGGGACCCTCGGAGCAGCCAAGGGGAGCAGACTGGAGAGGCAAGTCACCATGTCTCCCTTCTCCTTCCCTCTGTTCCCCTCCCGGCTGCAGGGAAGGGAGGAGGCCACAGCAACCCCTGCTACCTAACTCTCCTCCATCCCCATGCGGGGGCACCCGAGGCTGGCAAGTCTGAGCACAGCTCACAGCTGGCAAGACGCTGAAAGTATTCCTCCCTTTAGGAGAACTAGATAGGACACTAGTCCATAAATTCTCCATCAGCCACAGAACCCTAAATCCCCAGTGACTGCAACAGCTCTGCTGGCCAGCAGCTAGCAAGCAGCGTGCCCTAATTAGAAGTGTAAAGAGCAGGAAGCCCAGAGAGCTGCCATTAAAGAAGGCAGGGGGTGCAGAAAATCTAGAACGGGAAAGAAAATCGTGTGTACTCCCGTGGCCCACAGGTCAGGCTGAGCCCTGGAGAGGAGATGATTAATTTTATTATGGGCACAAATATGCTAGGGATAGAGCTTTTATGATTCTGTTTACTCAGAGATGGGAAGGCTAATTCTCTGACTCTTAGAAAACTGTGCCAAGGACATTATAAACCCTCTGGGATTTTAGGATTCAACCAGGTATGACTGTTGGTTAGTGTTATCACCTTGGTAGAATCTAGAATGGCCCGGGAGATGGGCCTCTGGGCATGCCTGTGAGGGCTTATCTTGATTGCCTTAGTTGAGATGAGAAGATGCCACTTGTGGGTGGCACCATTGCCGAGGCAGGGGATCCTGGACTGTGTAAGTGTGGAGAATGTGGTGGGGTTATCGTGCATGCATGCATGCATTGCTTTCTTTTGACTGCGGATGTCACTAACCAGCTGCCTCAAGCCCCTGCTGCTGTCAGTCCCCTGCCGTGCTGGACTGTAACCTGGACTGTGAGCCAGAATAAACCCTCGCTCCCTTAGGGTTCTTTTCTCAGGGTATTTCACAGCAACAGAAAAGAAGCGAAGACACCAAGAGACATAAGGCAACAAATGGCAAGAATGGCACAGGCCCTCCCCCGCCTCTCCCTCCCTTCCTCCTTCCTTCTTTCTGTCCTTTATAGGACAGGGATCTTGCTCTGCAGCCCCCGCTGATCTTGAATTCACAGTTCCCCCCACCCCATCCTCCCACAGGCTGGGATTGCAGGTCCATGCCGTCCCCGCCTGGCTTTTTGTTTGAGTTGGTTTTGTTCTTGTTTTTAACACTGCACAGCCCAGGCCGGCTCCTCATTAACTCACCCTGGGCCTCCACACCATACTTTACTTGTACCTAATACTTTGACATAAAATCACTTTTTATTTACTTAAATCTTTTCCAAGGAGGTTTATTCCCCAGATATGATTAGCACATAAGTATCAGTTACCCTCACAGGGCAGGCATTCACACACATGGCTGGTCCTCCCACTCAGGTTCCAGCAGACATGCTACTTCCCCAGCTCTGTGATCTGATGCTTAGCAAGTTGTGGTGTAGCCCCTGGAGGGAGGCAGGGGAAGCTTTAAATTGATGCTTACCAAGAGGTCAAGGGGTCTTTTGGAGTACCCCCAGACATCAGATGAGGGGATTTTGAGCCATGCCACCTTCACTGGGGTCTTGTTACAGACAGGTACTAGCAGGATGGCCTCGGACAAGGAACTAGACTTCTCCATGCCTCTTACCAATAGCATTGTCGCACTAATTCTCCTTAGAATCCCTGAGCCAATGAAGTGATTTCAATGACGCGGTTGCAAGAATCACCCTGTAAATGCTAAAGTTTTCATAAATGTTGATTTTAGTGACAAATAAAATTTCAAGATACAATGAAAAAAGAAAAAAACATTTGTATTCACAGAACCTGAACGCTCATTCTCAATGAGGGACCACTGAGACCCTGGCCAGTGTCTCCACCATTTCTCAGACAACTGGAGGATCCTTTGATTACCATTTGCTTCTATGATGTGCTAACTCACAATGTGCGGAAGTGAACAGAAACATAGGGTGTGGTTGTGAGAGCGAGCCCATTGGAACACAGAAAGCGCAGGTGCCCTGCCCTGACTAAGTCCCCTGAAAGCCTGTGGAAAATAGAACAGCCGCTTTTACATCACATTGTGGTGGACCACACCACCTCTCTCTCCACCACACCTCAGTGCTGCCATTTAAGCAAGTTGCCTCCCACTGTCCCCACAATGCCTCCCATGCCGCATTCTTGATTCAGCTTTACCTGTCCAGTCTAAAGCTAGTGTCTCTCCTCTCCTCTGTTATCCAAAGCAGGGAATTGCTCTGCAAAGTCCTCCTGCAGCCTCTCCACACCAGGGCCTATGACAGGAGGAAGGGCAAAGGCTCTTCCTGATCTCCATTGTTACCTCCTGCCCATGAACATCCTGGTTTATTTATGTGTTATTTATTTATTTGTAGCAACCTTGCTCTTCTGAGAACTCAGCTATTCTCTCTTTACTTGGTCCTCCATACTATCAGTACCTCTGTTCTGCTGAAGAATCCTCTAGATTTCAGAGTCCAATGAAAGTGCAAAACCCTGGATTCCCATGCTCTTAACATTCTCGAAGTTCTTCTCCTCATGGTTGTTATACTCCACATTTGTGCCACACCCCCACATTACCAGTGGTGGCATCCCACCCTGATCAGTCTCCTCCCCTCTTAGAGGGCTTGGCCAACTATGCCTTACCACAGTCCTTGGACCTCATCAGAGCCCCAGTCCTCTCATTGGTACCCTCCCAACCCACATTCTTCTTTTTCCACCATGTATCCAACTGAGTTCCCATATCTACCATGTTTCGTTAGCAGCATCCTATCAAGACCCTGAGATCTGCTCATCTTCTGCACTTTCCTGCATAGAAACATCCATGCGAATCCTGAAGCCTGTTTTAATGAAACAGTCCTGTGTTCCTGTATTTGCTGTACCCAGAAGCCAGATACTGGTAGAGGGAAACAAAGTAAAACAGGCCTGTTTGTCCCCCCTCCTCAATTGCTTCCTCACATCTTCACCTTCTCTGTCCTTACACCAGCTCCCTGAGGATACTGGAACCTTATTGTCAGTTTCATAGACAAACCAAGTCAATGGAGGAACGGCTCAGTGTGCCACTCTGCAGAGGTACAGACATGCTACCATCTACCCACCTTCTCTACAAGGATAGCAGCATGGAGCCATGTGCCTCCTCCTCCTGAGAGCCACGCCCCCTCCTGGGCTTTCTCAGGAAGCTTACATCACCTTCAAATCTCTAGTCAGACCTTTGCTAAGACCTTATTTTAGTAAGCCTCATTTATCTCAAAAGATTTTCTTAGCCCTAACTTTTACTTTAGGAGCTCAGGACCAGCCAGCAGTTTTCTATATTCCCAAGAGGGAGATTCTAGAATCTTTCTTTTTCTTTTTCTCTTTCTCTCTTTCTCTCTCTCTCTCTCTCTCTCTCTCTCTCATCTTTTGTTTTTTGAAACAGGGTTTCTTTGTGTATTCCTGGCTGTCCTGGACTCACTTTGTAGACCAGGCTGGCCTTGAACTCACAGAGATCCACCTGCCTCTACCTCCTGAGTGCTGGGATTAAAGGCATGTACCACCATGCCTGGATCTAGAATCTTTCAATATCATTTTTGTTTTTCTTGCAGTCTGGATGCCTTTTCCTTCCTCACAGGACTGACAAAAGGACCAATAATGCCCAACATTCCTTGTGGCAGATATTCTTTGTCTCTTTGAGCCACTTGTCACCTTACTCTTCGGTTCTTGGCTCCTTTTGATTTGGGCTAATGGGCATCCCTGGAAGGAGATGGGAAGAAAGGAGCAAACAGTGAAGTTGTTTGTTCCCAGGCTGCTTCTCAGCAAAGGTGTCTTCATCTTCTGCCTCCCTCTAAATGATGGTGATACCATTCTCCTCCTCTGATATAAACACTCCTTCAATCAGCGTCTTTAGCTAGGCTAGAGTACCTCCCTGCTCTGCACCACCTCCTACCATAGCCCCAAGCACTGTACAGCTCCTATGGTTTCCTGATGACAACTCTAAATTCTCCTTTAATTAAGCCCTCCTTGAATTATCCTAATTTGAGTTACCATCTGCTTCCTGATCGGCCCAACTAAAACACTTCTGAATGCATAAATACCTTGACTCTTTCCTTTTTTTGTTTTGTTTTTGCTTTTTTCTTATATTTTTCAAGACAGGGTTCTTCTGTATAACAGCCCTGGTTGTTGGAATTCACTCTGTAGACCAGGCTGGGTTTGAACTCACAGAGATCCAACTGTCTCCCAAGCAACTCCCAAGTGCTGGGATTAAAGGTGTGGGCCACCATGCTTGGCCTCTTTCCTTTTTTTTTTTTTTTATCCCAGGAGCAAAACAAAACAAAAAACAAACCTAATATCAGCTTAGTAGCAAATCAGGAAACTTGATCTATGTTCTGCAAAATTTAACTTGACCTGTGTTCTGCAAAAAGTAGCCATTTATCATTTTGATACTGAAAGGATGCTGAGATTAGAAATATAGTTCTGCTGCAAAGGTGTTTTGGACTCTTTCCCCACTGGTATCCTCAGATAAAAGCAATCCTCTTCTTTGAGTTTCAGTTAGAAAGCCAGAGGGTAAGGGGCAGCCTCAGGGGACCTAACCCTGTGCTCAGACAGTGAGAACTCATAGGTAGAGTGGGAACAGAAGACTCCTGTAATGAGTCTGTAAGCAGGCAAGCTGCTGAAGAGCAGAAACCTGTAGGAGCATAGATAAGAACCGGGCCAGCCCCCTGAAAATGTGTGAAGTGTTACTTGGAGTGCTGTGCAGATGTAGGCAATAAGATATGTTAAGGAGTGCAGTGAAAATTGTATATAAGCTGAGACCTGAAAGCAGACGGCGGCGCAGTTCCAGTCCTGGTACTGTTAGCCCGGTCCCTCTGCCGTGACATTGGAGAACTCGTCTGTCAGGTCGTATAAATGTTTGCTGTGGAGAATTAGAAAAGGTGGTGGATTTATATTGTTGCTATAATAGTGATAGCCCTGTTTGCCTTGCAGTGTGTGTGTGTGATTCAATATAAGGAAAATAGACAGGAAGGTACTTATGAGTTGTGATAGGTGGATTTATGTTATTGCTATAACAGTAATAGTTAGTTAATAAAATATAATATAATTATACTCTGCTTGTCTCCTGCCAATTATTTACCATTTGACCGTGTAGGGTTGCGAGTGCCATAACCTGGTCACACGACTCCCTTCCGAGAGAAGGAGGTGTCAGGATCTGGATACTTAAACTGCGCTCTCGACAACTCCAGAACTAAGTGGCCCAGCTATGTACACACTACCTTCTGATTATAATGATTCCACAGAGCAAGCCATATACAGAACCTTGTAACTTGAATTTGTCACATCCAAAGGAACTCCATTTCTCCAGATTCCAGAAGGCAGAAGGGATAAATGCTGTCTGTGGTTCCATTAGCATAACAAAGCCCACCCAGCCTTGTTACACACTTCAAAGTTCCTGCTGGCATCCAGCCTGGCTCTTCTCACCTCCTCCCCTCCCTAAGCTTCCCTAGCTCACATGCTCACCCCCTCTAGGGACTCATTCTCCTTATAACCCTGCTATTTTTGCTGCCGGGGCCCTTATAGGGCGTTCACCACATAAGGGGGTCTTAGGGAAAAGGTGAGTGCATTGCCCACCCAACTCTCCAGCCTTCACTCCGAAGACAAACAGATATCACAGGGGTGATGTCTAAGCATTATCCATTTTTAATGTTCCGTCCCCTAGCTTATATACAGAACCAAATGGGTGTTTCCACATGAGTCCACGTGGGCCAATCACATTAAAGGTCATCCTATCACACCACATAGCACAAACCTGGTAACATGGTGATCACGCACTGGTCACAAGCAGGGAAGTCTTGCTCACCCAATCAGCTATACCCACAATCGGTCTTCAACTCCTCCCCAGCATCTTCTGGCCAGTGTCATCTTAGGTATCTCCCACAAGTTACTTTCATTTTGCCAGCCACAAGGCATTTCTTATAAACTTCCATTTCCCAGGTCACCACATGTCCCCACCCCTTCTCTCTCCCTCTTCCCCCCAGCTCTCCCATGTCTTCCCTCTCTGCCCCCCCCCCCATTTGCTCCTGTTTCTCTCTTGCCTTGGTCCAGTCTACCACTTTCTCTACTCTGGACTCTTCCAGATGCCTGTGACTGTTCTCTCCCTCTCATCCCTATATCTACAATAAAAACCTTCCTCCTAATTATACTACAGAGCAGTCATGCAGTCATGACTTTATAGTTTGGTACCAAAACACCTGGGAAGGGCACAAATGGACCCCTTTCCATGAGGCCTCAGAGCCTCCTAACTGAACCAAGCTGCTAATTTGGCTCTCCCAGGGTTTGGATCATTTGTTTGGGTTGGCTTTTGCCATTCACCATATCCAACTCCAAATTTCAGAGTCTGCCTCTTCAGCTGTGTCTTCCATCCACCTATCTCTCCCGTGTGAGTCAGGCCACCTCCTGGTCTCTCTGGCTCCTGGAACCTGTTATGCCCTCTTGGGTGCCCAACACATGGAAAGGCTCTGTCTCTCTCTCCTGGTACTCAGATAAGTGCCACCTCGGAGCCACCTGCTCTGTCTCTCTTGGCTCCTGGAGCCTACTACTGATACAAAAGCTGTGCCAGTGTGCCAGGCAGCTTCTCTCACCCCACTGGACACCCATCAAATGGAAAGGGTTGCCCCTGCTCTATAATTCAGGACATTTCTCTCTGAAAAGTCTCAGTCCACTTGGAGATGCCCTGGTGGGGATTAAAATTTTTGTCACCAGCCCACTTAACCTTTTTCTCTCCCATCCTTGCTCTCCCTCCCTTCATGGTCCTAGCTCACTCTGTCCCTATCTCTCAGCTCCTTCCTGGAGCTTATTGGACTCCTCTTCTGCCTCCTAACCATGGGATTTCATACTTTTTGTTTTGTTTTGTTTTTGGTTTTTCGAGACAGGGTTTCTCTGAATATCTCTGGCTGTCCTGGACTCGCTTTGTAGACCAGGCTGGCCTCGAACTCACAAAGATCTGCCTGCCTCTGCCTCCCAAGTGCTGGGATTAAAGGCGTGCGCCACCACCGCCCGGCTGGGATTTCATACTTCTAACCTGCCTTCTCTAATCTCTTTTTTCCCTCAGACCCAGAGATTCCAGTCAGCCTCGCTGTCTTACTGTAGATGGCTTTACCTCAGTACAGCTCAATGGCCACAAATGGCACACCAGATTTCCAAATTCTCACCGACTGTAACAACTTCTGCCACTACACAAAAAAATGATCCCCAAATCTCTTATCTCTAAATTTTCTCTGCTTTTCACTCTCAAAAATCTCTTATCTCTAAGTCTTCTTTGCTGTGCTCCTCATTTCTCCCTCTGATTGCTACGTTCAGTCTTCATGGAAATTTAAATGTCTTTTTGAGTCCATATGGAGAATATTTTTTTTTTTTTTGGTTTTTCGAGACAGGGTTTCTCTGAATATCTCTAGCTGTCCTGGACTCGCTTTGTAGACCAGGCTGGCCTCGAACTCACAAAGATCCGCCTGCCTCTGCCTCCCAAGTGCTGGGATTAAAGGCGTGCGCCACCACCGCCCGGCGAGAATATTTTAATAACTGTTTTATGTCATTCTAATCTATGAAAAAGCTGGCTTTGGTGTTGAGTTGTGCCCTATTCCTGACCCGAGCATGCTTGTTTGTAAGTTTCCTTCGGAATCTCTGTCCAGGGACAGGAAAAGGCACTATGCGCTATAAAACAGCTTAAAAAATAAACTATTCCCTATAGGAATTGCTGCTTCTTATCACACACTTCTTTTCTTGGTTTTATTTAACCAACTCTCTTCTTATATTGCTAAAACTTTTGCTAAAGTATAAACTTTATCTCAAGATTTGTATAAACTCTATCTCAGAATTTGTAAGTTCATTGGGTGTGGTTTAAAAAGCCTATAAAATCTGTAACAAAAAGCTTAAATTTTGTAACAAAAGAGTAATGGTTTTAAAAATCTATACATAGGTAATATACAAGCTAGAGTATGCATGCATGTAACTTAGATTCAACTCTTGTTTAAAAAAATAGATCTGCTAAAGCATACTGTATATGCAACCTGGATTCAATCTTGTCTATAAAATCAGGACTTACTAAAAACATGTTTGGTAAGTAAGGTTAATAAATTCCTATGGTTACAAAGGTGTACTCAGATAAAAACTAACAGGAACTGATTTAGAGATGGTTGTCTAACCATTTATGTGTTTGCTAATTGTGCTCAACACCAAGGCTTCCAGAAAAATCTTAGATAGGGAACAATATATCTTTTATGGATAAAGTATTTTTTGATAAATAAGGCTTATAAATCCTAGAGTCCTTTGGGGCTAGCAGAAACTAGCTTAAAGATGTATGTCTAGCTTCTTTGTTTTTGTTCACTTTGTGAAGGGTTAGCAATTTTGGATAAACTGAGTCATATAAGAAAATGTGATATTCTGTAAAGGTACAGTATTAAAGGACCAGGAAGTAAGACTCCAAGTTTCTCTATGGACTGTATTTATGGTTTAAAGTTTTGATGCTAAAGGATCTTCAATTAAATCTTCAATTCAAAATTTAAGACTCAAACTTAACAGGCATAACACTGTAAAATTGTAATCTTATAAAACCTACTAACTTGTAAACTGTTAAAGATAATTAAGACATACAAGTTAATGATCAGTCACTTTATAAATGATCAAATTCTTCAATGTTTTCAAAACTATGCTCGAAGTCATGCTAAGTACAACTGTAATTCATGTACAGGACAACTTCTAGTTTTCTGAAGATGCTGTTAAAATTACGCCTGAAGCAAGTAACTAAAAACAAATTTGTTTAAGCCTGGGTATACTTAGCATATTAGATGATGACGCTCAGACCTCTCGGAGAGACCTGCTGAATGTGATATTTAATGGAAGGGAGAAGCAGGAAGAGATAGAAAGGCTTCCTGTGATAGAAAGAAAAGCTAGCTTCTAATGGTGACCCTACAGTGGCCCCTAAAGATGACAGGGTACAAACAGGCCGCTCCTGGAGCTTGCTTCAAATGTGGCAAAGTGTACCACTGCATAAAGAACTGTCCTTCACCTTGCCTGCCACCAGGACCCTAAGCTGGACACTGGAGAATTTACTGGCCTTCTTTGCCTGACCAAGCTAGGCCAGTCTCTCAAGTTCCTCATCCACAGGAAAGACTCTTGGATCTTCTGGGTCTGATGGCCAAAGACTGACGCTACCCTGGGGCCTCTGCACACAACAAAATCACAGAGGAGCCTAAGGTAACAATTCAGGTAGCAGATTCTTTTAACTGATACAGAGACTGTACGTCTAAGGCGTGTCCACTAGCCTGACCTCAGGGGTCCTTCAGGGTCCTAGCTGCTTACATCATCACCTGCCGACAGGTGTGCCAGGTGTGGCAGGATAAAAGTCCCCACCCACCTCTCTTGGTTTCTCCCTCTGTCCCTCTTTCTCTCTCTCTGTCTCTCTCTTCTCTTCCACCATGACTGCCTGAGATTCAGATGTTTATTTTAGGCTTGGGGAGGAAGGGCTTTCCCACCATGAAGAATTCAGTGCTGGATTTGCCTGCCTAGCTAGCCTTGCTTGGTGTGCAGTCTCTTACCTCACCACCACTGCCATCTAGCCAGGTCTCCTACTGCCAGCAACCAGGGTTTGTCTCTGAGCACCTGGAATGCCAGTTCACACCCCCACCACCACTACCATTGCTGCCATAGATGTCACAGGTTCACATCTTGATCACGCCTTTCCTGGTCTCCCCAGTGGCCAAGCTTCTGCTGTTTCTCCCACACTTCTCTCCCACCGCTCACTGTAATGATCATTTGCAGCAGCAGCTGGTTGCTGGTCATTCCCAGAACAACCACTGGATTTTCCTGGCTTCTTGGCTTCGTCCAGGAGCTCTGAGCTCCTTAAAGCTGCTCAGCCCAGCACTGATGGCTTAGCTAAAAGAGTTGTAACACTAGCTGGTGGTGGAGAAAATATTTTCTCCTGCCTCTCTGGGGTATCCTTGTGACATTAGATGGATCCCATCCCATGGCTCATCCTTCACCCAGAAACCAACGGAACTTTGACCTTCTGATGGAGAGGCACGTATTTCTGGCTCAGTGCCTGTGTGGGTTTCCCGGAAGCAGAACAACAGTTTCATCACAGCAATAGAAATCCCAACTAAGACAGGGGAGAATGGAAAGTGGATTTACCAGACAACTGCAGTAGGACTGCCAGATAGTGTTCATGCAGGCAATCATGAGTTCACAGAGAATCAATGTAATTTGCCCTGTTACATGACTTTTTAACATGTTAATGTATTATTGTTGCGTGTGTTGTGAGAGTGTGTGTGTGGGGGTGCACACTGCAGGGCATTTGTGGAGGTCAGAGGCAACCTCAAGGATTCGGTCGCACACCTTTATGCTGGTTCTAGGGATCTAACTCAGTCACCGGGCTTGCATGGCAAGCGTTTTCCCCTGCTCAGTCACCTCACCAACCCTGTTATATGGCCTTTTCTTTACAACATTTGACTTGCTAGTGTTTATATATCCAGAAAGCTAGGGTTGTTCCATTGGAATAGTGTTAGGGAACTTGTTGGACTTTTCTACACTTAATGACATATAGAGGAGAAACAGAGTTCATGGCATTGATAATAATGCTATTAGTAATGTGACAGATGCCGTGATTCTTACTTTCCTAACGCTGCGATCCTTTAATACGGTACTGTGGTGACCCCCACCATAAAATTACTTTTGTTGCTACTTCATAACTGTAATTTTGCTACTCTTGTGGACTGTAATTTAAATATTTCTGGAGATAGAAGTTTGCCAAAGGGGTTGTGACCCAGAGGTTGAGAACTGCTGAATTGGAGGATCTCAAAAGAAAAGAAATGAGAGAAACGTAAGAAGATAAGGGTATGGGAGTAGACAAGTGAGCGGACTGAGGGCCATGATTAGATTTAGGAACTGTGATGGCTGGAATAGCTGAACAAACTATATAAATGTGTAATAACCTGCACACACAATTAGAAACATAACGCACTCCCCTTGGCTGGGACTGAGGTAGCCTGCACAAATTAAAAAATGGTTTACCCTTAGAAAACATGAGCAAAATGTTATAATTATACAGTTTATTTTAACAAACTTTACAAAAATGTGATAATTTCTTTAAAGGAAAAAACTGAATCTCTATATGCAGGGTCGGTTTGATTGACAATATGTATTTTAACAAAATATATTTAGGAATACTATGTCTAATAAAGCTTTCTATATACACAGTAGATGGTAGGTAATTTTGTTAAATGACCAAACATTTGGAAAAGTCAAAAACAAAGTTTTAAAATAACTAAATACATGTTAAAATACTGTGAACTGACTTTTCTTTACAGAAAAAAAAATCCATCCTCTAGTCTTCTCTTTTCACATGTTTTCTATAACAGAATTAAATCACAAATTTGAAAGGCTACATTTTTTTTTCCTCCTAGGTCTTCAGCAATATTAGATTCTCCTTCAGACCCAGAATAGTTTACAAAGGAGCAGATCATTTAAAGAAAAGTGGTAATAAATACAGAAAATCTCACTTCTGAGTTATGCATCCCAGGTTCTGACTGCGCTGGCTGCCAACTCAGTCAGTTCAAAACAAGAGCCTTGATTTAAGAACTAATTTAGATTTAATGTAGCCCACTAAGAGTTTATCACTGAAGTGACACTATGCTCTTAGCTAATTGTGAAAAGAAAATCTGGAGAGTTTCTGAGAATGACATAAATATATTTAAATATAAAATAAAAAATTCTGAATATTAAGTTATTTTTGAACATGCACAAACATTAAGTGGTACTGGGGACGTGGCACACACCCATAATCCCAGTGTTTGGGAGGCTGAAGCAGGAGGATCAGAGTGTGATCCAGGCCAGACTGCACGATGGGACACCAACTAAAAGAATGAAAATTAAACGCAGTAGTAAGTGGTTAGTGAAGCAGAGTCTGGATATCTTTAAAGTTCAAATAATAAAACATGGCTAAGAGTGGCCCCCATCATAAAAATAGCTGCGTGTTACTGAAACTCCTCATCCAAAGTTCATCTACACCACAAGTCTATGTGCTGAAACATGCAGTAAATACACTCTGGTTGTGACAAAGTCATCGATTATCTTAAAATATAAAGACATAGTTCCATGATAAACTGAACTACTTTGAAACACATGCGCTGTAAAAAAGACAAAAGTCATAAACTCGACTTTTTCTTTACCTGTGAAACATTCAATAACTTCCTGATTCTTTCCTATCTAAGAACAAAAACATTAAGCATAATAAATGGGCAACTTGGAGGCACTGAAAGGGTGCAGAGTACTGAATGCAATAATGTAGCAGTGTATTAAAAGTCAGTTTTTCAGTATTAAGACTTCTTCCTAATACAATTTTCTCATTGCTACCATTAATATCTATCACATATGCACCTGCCACTACTCATGAGGAAGATCTGGAGTTAAAACTTTGAGAATGTACACTGTTAAATGGTTTTCTAAAAGTTTTAGATGTTTTTGTATGATAGTAGATAAACATGTTGGAACATACGACTCAAATACCCCACGCTCTGTGGCAGTGTATGATACTTTAATAAAGCAGGATGTCATAGCATAAGGACAGTGACTGTGAAGTCTTGTCCAGTGTCTCGGTTTCTCTGACCCCTCACCTCTCTCTCCATGTTTTAGTAATCACTACTCTTCAAGCTTGGAAGGCTACTGGGTGATCACATGACCAGTGGGAAGCTTACAGCAAAAAACCAGTATGACCATAAGCCAAAACGTTTCATTTATGATACTCCCTCTAACAACGGAATTACAGCCTGCTTCTCTTGCATTCATGTACAATTCCCAGTTGTAGAACAAACATAATAAAAGCTTTTATAGAGCTAAGTCTCTGAGTTTCAGCTTCCAGAACTTTATTTGTACTTCGTGTTTGTGCATGTGCAAGTGCATGGCGTACAAGCGTGTGCTGCTATGGTTTTTATGAGGGTGCTAGGGATCTAGACTCAGGCCCTCATGCACGGGCAGCAGGTACTTTACTGAGTAGGGAACCAGGGTTTGATGGGGGTTCAGCTGTCTCTTGATGCTTCCTGAAAATGAAGAGGGCACACTGTCCAGGTGTCCCGGCTCCTGGCCTTTCCTGTATCTTTTCTAGGAAGACTTCCATTTCCTTCATCATCTTACTATGCAGCATATACAGTTCTACCAAAAGAACATTCCTTTATGACAATGTAAAGAGATTTAAGAGTATAAGACATGGAGATGTAAATTGAATAAATAAACAGTAAAAAAAAAGTGTAAGACATACAGATGAAGTCAATCTTAAATAGCTTTCTCAGACTGGCACAAATCCAAAATGATTCAACAATCCCTACCACATCCCCTTTTTTGTCCCTTTTCAGTATGTGTACATGATTCAGGGCCAGATTCCCCAATGCAATCCCTAGCTGTGGGAGGTGTTGGCAGACTTGTATTGAGTACGTGTGGGCAGCAAGGTGAGCCACTTCTGTTCTGTGCTTCCTCGGCTGCTGTGCTGATTGTACAGTCTCAGAAGGGATGAAGCGTGTACCATTTCCCAAATCCACTAAACCACCATATCTCTTTTTCTATCACAAAAACTCTGGAAGATCTACCATCCCTGAGAATGAGACTTTGAGAAATGCCCGTCTGTCCTGGTTCTAAACACTCCAGGGCTGTCCCTGACAACAGTTACCCTCTTAATTCCTGAAGAAGACTCACTTTGCTTGCAAGGTTCATAACCCTGGTAACCTGGATTCTGCTCCATAAGCCTCTCACTTTAAGCAATTAAGAGTTGCATTTCTTTACTGTAGATTGAAAATTTCAAAGAAGCTGATGAGAATTATGATCTAAGGAGATCCTTGTATTCTTCCTGTAAGCATTAAACACCCAGAAGTCTAATATTATAAATCTTAATCTAACCCTGAATCTCAGTCTCCTTGGAGAGGAGTATACAGCATCACAATGTCTCCTCATTTAATATTAATATCAAGCATCACTTAATCTTATCACTAATATTAACTAGTAGTCAAGGCAGTGCAGGTGAAAGTCTTGGTTAAGCACTTAGTTTTTTTATATCAATCCTACAGTCACCTCCACGAATTTGGGACTATTATACAAATCTTACACATAAGTGCCCTGAAGTTTACAGTGACTGACCGACTTGCCAAAGTCACACCAGGGAGTAAGGGTAGAATGTCAAGCTCATACCTGACTCCTCAAACCATGCTCTTAATGCCATCTTAAGTGCTTATGGCAGGAAAAAAAAAAGTCATTTAGGTCAGACTCCCATTGTATAAATAAATTGAGTGCATTTAAGTAAAATCATTTAGAATTTGGTTTTAGATTTCCTTCTATTCAAACTCATTCCCTTAAAAGAGATACTCAAAATTTCAAAAAGACAGGAAAAAGATTGCTATTTACCAATGGTAGGTTTCTATGTGTACTGTTTGTTTTGCAGTTGTTATTTTGTTTTTGAGATAGATCTCAGTATGTAGCCCTGACTGTCCTCACACTCAGAGCTCTGCCTGCCTCTGCCTCCTATGAGCACTGGGATGAAGGTGTGCGCCGCCACCACAGCTGGCTTCTGTGGTGTTTTGTTTTGTTCTGTTTAATGAGAAGGCTCTAAAAGTCTGCATCCAAGGTGAAGACATTATCTGTGGTTTCTGCCATGACTGCAAATCGTTGATACTCAGAGACTCGCTTCTCAAAGAAATTTGTTTTCCCCTCTAGCGAAATGTTCTCCATGAAATCAAAGGGGTTTTCTGCCTGAAAAACCTGGAAAGAAAAGAAATGTCACTAGACATTCTGAAGAATCCAAATTAAACCCCACAACAAGGGCAAAAATGATAACAACCAGAGGGCAGGCCTCCCGCTGCCCAGTCACCTACAGCCACACTGCTCCTCTAGGTGCTGAGGGTTTCCAGTGGCAATTCCCAATTTCATTTAAAGTTTCAGAAGTTTTTCAAAACCATTTTTTCTCTTACAAAACAAGTCTCTGTCCTACAAATTGTATTTATTTGTCTGTTGTCAGAGATGGGCCGTGTAGCCCAGGTTGACCACAAACTTGCAATCCTCTGCCTTAAAAATGCCTTTAGAATTACAGATGAACATCACACGTCCAACTTGTCACTGGTATTTTAAAAGTAGACTAGTGTATTAGAAATGCTTTTAGTAAAATAAACTTTAGATACCTTACTTGCCTATAACATTTTATTGGTGGTTTGAATGAGAATGGATCCCAGGAGCTCATTTACTTGAACGTTTGGTTCCAAGTTGTTTAGGAAGGATTAGAAAGTGTGGCATTGTTGGAGGAGGTGTGTCACTTAGGGTGTGTTTATTGAAGTTTCAAAAGCCCATGCCAGACCCAGTTGCTCTCTTTTTGTCTCCTCTCTAGGATCAGGATGTAAGCTCTCAGCCCCTGCTCTAGCATGATGCTTGACTGCCTTCCACTGTGCTCCCTGGACTCACCCTCTGAAACTGTAAGCAAGCCCCCCATTAAGTGTTTTCCTTCTAAACCAATATATTATATATTACATAATATACATAATAGTATATATAATATATTATATAATATAAATTATATATTAACTAAAACCAGTAGTAAAATGTTTTAAAACACTTCATTTACCTTTGAGAATCCAAGTTCTACAAGTAATCTGTCAGCTACAAACTCAATATACTGTTTCATCAAAACACAGTTCATTCCAATGAGGCCAACAGGCAAGGCTTCTGTTAAAAACTCCTGGAATGCAAACAAAATAAGAATATAGTACAAAAGAATAACAAAAGATAAGTACATGTTTCCCAAATACGAAGTTGGAATTTGAAATGTCCCCTATAGCTAATGTGTTTGAACACTTGGTCAAGGAGGTGTTGAACCCTGGTGCCAGGAGGTCAGGGAACCTTTAAGCGCTGAGACTTGCTGACTGAAAAGGGTCACGGGGCATGACCTTTGAGTATCTTCTATCATCCCAACTCCACTTTCTGGTCTTTCAAAAACCTAAACAGTCTGTGCTTTAAGCTCCTGCCAGAACCTTCCTTGCTATGACCAACCATACCCTCTGAGCTGTGAACCAAAATAAGTCCTTCTACCCTTAAATTTCTCATAGAGAAAGTCTATGAACACAGAGGAGTTTGTATTCATATTTTAGAGTCTGATTTTGCTCAAGGAAAGTATGCCAGGATAAATTTAACATGGCAAAACACGGTCATCTGCTTACAAATGTTTGGGATATTACTAACTATATGATTTCACATTCTCAGGGGCCCAAAGTTAAATAGAAAATAGCAAATTGCTGGATCCTTTAAAGTAGTATCATAGGACCTGATTCCTAGCTCTCCTTAACACCAAAAAGGAGATGGTTTATCCTGAAGTATCCAGACAGATCTTCAAAGACCACCACCAAGGGAAGCATGACCACAAAAGCAGCCAAGAGAGAGACATCAATTACAGAGCATATGACACTAGGCAGACATGGATTTGGAGGTTGGGAGATAAGCTGAAATCCAACTGTATTTAAAGACAGTGAGTGGTAAAGTGTTAACAGAGGAAAAATAAAACAATGTATATTTTATATATTTGTGCCTATATATATATAATTTGCTTTTATGTATTTATATTATACACACACACACACACACACACACACACACACACACATACATACTTACAGAGTACCTCACAACCATATGGAATTCTATTTCCAAGAGATCTGATGTCTTGTTTTGGCTTCCATGGGCAGCAGGCATGCATATGGAACATAGATATACATGCAGGCAAAACACCCATATTTTATATATGTGCATATATATAATATGGCTGCCATTCAAAACCCACATATATATAACATATATATCTACAATGATTAAAATGTTATGAATGATATTTAAAAGATAAATTAAATATAATTTAATTAATTTAAATTATATAAATATATACTTTTAATATAATATAATTTAGTTAATTTAAAATAAAACAAAAAAATATAGCTCTGAAAAAAAACAGGTATACAGAAAACCCTGATATACAATAAAGGCTGACTTTTAACCAAATTATAAACTGAGATAACAATTCCAATACACCATGTGTCAGTACTGTTGTAGCTTGAAAAAGAGCAGCCATATATTTTCATACTTGGTCCCCAGTTGATGGAATTGTTTGGGAAGGGTTAGGAGGTGTGGTACTGTTAGAGAGGTGTGTATCACTGGGGGTAGGCTTTCCCAGCTAGGTCTCTCTGCCTCCTACTTGTGTGTAAGGATAGAAGCTCTCAGCCACTGCTCCAGCTCCATGCCTTTCTAGTGCCTTGCTCCATGCTATGGTGGTCATGGACTCTGCAACCTTGAGCCCCAAATTAAATGCTTTTCTTTTATAAGTTGGTGTTTTGTCCCAGCAATAGAAAACCAACTCAGATAACTGTCAAACTGGACACATGAATTTGCTGGTGTTGTCCTACAAATGACAACAGATTGTCAAATGCTTCTGGGCATGGTGGCACAATGCCAGGAGGATCAGGCAGAGGTCTGCATTAGCCCAGGAGTTCAAGGCTAGCCCACACAGTATCATATGGCACCATTTTAAACAGATTTTAAAAACAAAATGCAGGGACTGGAGAGATTGGCCAGTGGTGGAACGCACTGGCTGCTCTTCTAGCAGACCTGGGTTTGAATCTCAGCACCCACATGGTATCATCCAGCCATATGCAACTCTGTTTCCAGGAGATCTGATGTCCTGTTTTGGCTTCCATGGGCAGCAAGGATGCATGTGGAGAATAGATATACATGCAGGTAACACCCATGGGCATAAAATAAAATAAAAGTGAAGCAAAAAAAAAAACAACACAAAATAGAGTGTAGTCATGTGATAATGGGATGTGGTAACCACATTAAAGTCCCAGACTTACCTGCTCAATTTTAACGGCGTCAACAATGATCTCCCTGACCCTTTCTTCTGAAGGCTTATTTACCAAGTACTGAAACATCAGGCAAGCAAAGTCACAGTGAAGTCCCTAAAGTAGAAGAGAAGTGCTATTGTCAAAGAAATTTAATTAGCTACTTGCACACCATGTGTGCACACACCTTATGAATCAGGAACATGGAACTTTGTGGAGAGGAAAGGAATAACAGAGCCAGGAGCCCCTTTCCTTTAAACTGCTTTCAATATCAATTCAATAACTTATAATAAAAACATTCAGTGATAGTAAATCTTAGCTTATTAACATTAAAACACTAATTTTAATGTTAACTAACAAACAAAAAAATCATAAAAACATTTTGAAAAAGAAAACAAAGAAGAGACAACATGAAAACTGGCTGTTTTTTAAATGTCAAAAATCTGAGAATGATTGGAAAACAGTAGGTATCTTGGTTGTCAATTCGACAGGATTGAGACTCACCATAGAAACATGTCTAAGGTTTTTCTATATTAGGCAAATGAAGGTGGGAAGACCAACCCTTGAATGTAGGTGGTACCATTCCTCAGGCTGGGGTCCTGGACTGAATAAAAAGTAGAAAGTGAGCTGGGCACCAGCTCTCCTCACTGTCTGCTTCATAACCGGATATGACGTGATCAGCACGTGCTGCTCCCCAGCCTTCCTATGATGGACCGTATTGCCAAACTTGTCCTTCCTTCTTTACATTGCCTCTTGTCGGGTATTTATCACAGCGATGGGAAAAGCAGCTAATGGAGCTGCACTAAGAGCACATAGAAGTAAATCAGAGAGGCCCCAAAAAAGGCAGTGTTTATACTAAATAGCTCAAGATAAAAGCAAACTTTGTGCAAAGCAAACGGAAAAGCAGGGTACATGCCACCTGAAGCATTACAGATAACCCAAAGAGAAAATAAATGTAGGGCAACAGCCTTGCACACAAAGTGACCATGCAAATTCAATGACCACAACAAAACCTTCAGTAGCTGCACAACAGACCAATCAGAGTAGTCTGCACTCAGAGTTCCAAATCAGAGCAATGACAAGTTAAAATCCCAAAAGACAGAAGGGAATTTTCACAAATGCAAAACAGGAAAAGAAAACAAGGCCACGTACAGGAAGACATGAAATTCCCAACAACATTAACTTTTAGAATATGATGCCAAGGTAGAGTCAGTTAATATTTTTAAATTACAAAGAAAGAAATAACTTTGTAAGTGACCAAGGAAGAGAAAGGAATCCTCACTATAAAAGATTACAATTCAGTTTCTTGGTTTTGCTAAGTGAAACAACAAAAGACCAACCACTCAGATAAGAAGCTCACTGGGAAAGACTGCATTTCAAGCATTGTCTACCTAGTTGTTATCCTCTGGTCAAACTATCTGAATAAACAGACAAACAGAAAAAATCCCTACCCTTTGAAAGCTGATCTTCGGAGCTGTACTAGTTAATTTCCCCAACAGAGTTGACTTAGGAGAACATTTGGATTAGCAAAGGCAGCATGAGAGATGTTAAATGCTGTTTAGAACTGGAAGCTAGCTACCTACTGCAGACACCAGTAAATCAAAGGTAAGCATAATTGTCAAATCAATAAATGAATAAACATTGCAATTTAAAGTAATTCCAATCAACAGCCTGAGACTTTCTATTCCAAACACTACTCTGGAAGGATAAACGGGAAAAACCATAAAAGACATCTTTAAAATGAACGTTTTGAGATGTAGTCTACCAATCATTAAAAGATACCAGAACCTACTGAAGTATAGGCTTGTGATCTCAGCTACTACACAGTTTGAGGCAGGAGAATCAGACCAGCCAGGGCTACAGCACCTGTTCAGTGCCAGACCAGACAACTTTGTAAGATCTTATCTCAAAAAGAAAGAAAGAGGAGCAGGGCAGTAGCTCAGTGGAGAATGCTGGCCTAGCACACTTGAGGCTCTGAGCCTGATCCTCAGCACAGGGCAGAGCTGGGTGTGATTGCTCATGTCTATAATTCTAGCAGTCAGGGGCAGAGAGAAGAGGATCAGAGTTCAAGGTTATCTCTGCTAAACAGTGAGCCTGAGACACATGAGAACCCTGTCCTTAAAACAAAATTAGGCCTAACAAGATGGTTCAGTGGAGCCGGGCGTTGGTGGCGCACGCGTTTAATCCCAGCACTTGGGAGGCAGAGGTAGGCGGATCTCTGTGAGTTCGAGGCCAGCCTGGTCTACAAAGTGAGTCTAGGACAGCCAGAGCTGTTATACAGAGAAACCCTGTCTCGAAAAACCAAAAAAAAAAAAAGATGGTTCAGTGGGTAAAGGCTTTGCTGCCAAACCTGAGACCTGAGTTCAGTCCCTGGGATCAACATGGGAAAAGGAGTGACCCCACTCCTACAAGGTATCTTCTGACCTCCACATGTGTGCCATGGCAGCTGCCACCCAGGCAGACAGGCAGACACGTATACACCCACATACACACACACAAACACAAACACACATACACACATACACGTGTGTGTATGTATATATATATGTATATATATATATATTGTGTGTCTATATATTATATATATATCAAATATATAAAGCAAATTAAGTAAACAACATTAAAAGAGGTCAATTAGACTAAGTGTGGTGTTGCACACCTTTAATCCCAGCACTCAGGAGACAAAGGCAGGTGAAGGTCAAGGCCAGCCTGGTCTACAAAGTAAGTTCCAGGCCAGCCCGGGCTACACAGAGAAACCCTGTCTGGAAAACAATACTAATAAAAGAAACCAATAAATTACTGTACATTAGAAATATGCCAAAAACCATGACAAATATGAACCTTCCTTTAAGAATTATAGAATATCACACAAATGATCTTAAAATATCTACAGTACTTAAGCAAGAGAAATAAACACCAGTAGAATGAAGGCCAACTTACACAAATACACAAAGAGCTAATATAACTATGAGAAAGAGTTCAACACCACCAACAAATGAAAACAGGCAACAGTGATTTATCTATCAGGTTTGTCAAGAATTGAGCAAACTAATCGAAGCTCTGGAGAGGGTAAGGTAAGAAAATGTTCGTGCATGGCTAAGTGGAGCTGGGAGCTGCTATGGCATTCCTGGAAAGAAATCTACAAGTGAGTATAAATGACCTGCTAGTTCTTCTTTGTAATTGAATTTAAGAACATTTAAAAGCTAAGACAAAGTTTATATGCCAAGTTTCTCTTTAGTAAAGCATGGTGGTGAATATGTTTTGTTTGGCTTTGGTTTTTGAGACAGGGGTTCTCTGTGTAATAGCCCTGGCTGGTCTGGACTGGATTAAAGGTGTGCGCCACCACACTCAACCTGGTGGTAAATATTTTTAACCCCAACGCTCAGAAGGCAGAGGCAGGTGGATCTCTTGTGAGGTCAACAGAAGCCTGGTGTACATAGCGAGTTTCAATCCATGTAGGGTTACACAGTAAGGTGCTGTCTGAGAAAGAAAAAAACCTAAACAAAAATTCTAGAAACAAATTTCTCATTAGGATCAAATAAATGATACATTTATTCATCAGAATATTACATCCTTACCAAACTGTTTTGAAACAATGCTTAATATAGAAGAGGGATCACAACATTTGTCAGCTGCAATTAGAATGGTGTGGTGACTCCTGGGGGTCAACCCCAACACTCAACAGGTAGAGGCAGGGAAATGTCTAGTACAAGGTTAGCCTGGGCTACAAGGTGAGATCCTGCCTCAAACAAACAAAATATAAAAACTATCAATTATAAAAATATGATATCGGGCTGGTGAGATGGCTCAGTGGTTAAGGGCACTGACTGCTCTTCCAAAAGACCCAGGTTCTGTAACTCCAAGATCTGACGCCCTCACATAGACACACATTCAGGCAAAACACCAATGCACATAAAATAAAGGTAAGTAATAAAAAAATATGACATATCCACATATTAGGGGGTGGCTAGAAAAAGAGAAACAGAGATTTAAATGTAGAAAAGTCTATAAAGGAATATAATAAAATAGTAAAACTTAGGGGCTGAAGAGATGGCTTGGCAGTTAAGAGCACTGGCTGTTCTTCCAAAAGACCCAGGTTCAAATCCCAGCACCCACATGGCAGTTTGAAACGATCTATAATGGCCAGGTTGGCACACACCTTTAATCCCAGCACTCAAGAAGCAGAGGCAGGAGGATCTCTGTGAGTTCAAGGCCAAGCTGTTCTAAAGTGGGTGGTAGAAGTGAGGCCTTTAGTGAAATTAGTAGGCAGATTAGCATGTGGCAGCACATAAGGAAAGCATCACGTTCCTTCAACCTGCTGAAATGGACACAGCCCAGCTGGCCGATAAGCCCTGCTGAAGGGGCGTGGCTAAGAAACCACACAAGCCACACAGATGACATCAGTTGCTGTGAGAAGCAACAGGACTGCTGGACATAACGAGAAATCTCATGGACCCTCAAGACTGTCAAGGATGATAAAGTGATATATGAACCAGAGAACTCCACATGGTCTCTCTCTTCCTCCTGACCTCACCAACTGAGAAGTCACGCTGAAGAAGGGCATAGCAAGATACGTCATTAACAGAATTCAGGCTGCTGTAGTCCAAGGCAAAGGCATGCCATAAAACCTGCTGAGAGGGAGTTCTTTAAAGGTGTCTGTCTTGGGGCCCCAGAGTGTCAAAAAAGTGATCGAGGGGAGTGAAGTGAAGTTCAGAAGCTGCTTGGAGAGACTTTCGGCCATGGGGTTTTCCCCAGTCAAGGAGACCATAGTGGTGAGTCTCAGCTGATGGAAAAAGCCACCCTCAGTTTGTTGATTGGAACAAACTGACTTTATACCTGGCCGCAATTTGGTGGTTGAAATAAACTTGCCTTGCGAACTGGCAAAGTAAGGCCCAACAGACTTTAATCTTAAAAGATATAACCTGATGGGACTGCTGTAAACCAAGTCATCCTACACAGACCTATGCTAAGAATATTAATATCCTCTTTTTTTTGGGGGGGAGGGGGGGCTAGGTAGTACTTCTCCTGAAGCAAATTTGGCCTTCCGACAACATACAAAGCGTTATCTTTCAATCCAGGTTAAAGAAGAAATCATTCTGTCACCTTGGAGCTAAACCAGCTCTAGTGTATATATTTTGAGATCCCAAAGGACAATCTGCCTGCATCGAGAAGGCCTTTTGTAAGTAGCCTCCAAACCTAGGGCTCTCCAAATCCCATGTGTGTGTCTCTGAAGTCTAATTATTGGGATCAGAGACCTGTGTTTCCCATCTGAAGGGATCAAAGATGTGTTCCACCACTCCTGGATCGAAGTCTTTCTCTATTTAGAGTTTGCCCTGCATCAGGCTGACCCTGAGCTCTGGGATCTGCCCGTTTCTGTCTCCAGTGTGCTGGGAGCTGGGACCAAGGGTGTACTCTTCTTGAATGGTGGGACCAAGAGTATGCACCCTCACCACCCCGCTCCTTATGACTCCAGAATACATAAGACCACCAACTCTATGGTGCTCCCCCCCCACCCCCCCACCCCCCGTGTCCGCTGAAGTCAAAGGCATGGGCCAATACCACAATTCTCTTGTATTTTACCTTAGCTCCACGTCTTCTCTACACCTGGAGGTCTGCAAAACCAGGCCGAATGGCTGTATCCTCTATTCCATTCACAGTGTTTCAGTCCTGCCACCTGCCTTTTTTTTTTTTTTTTAGTTAATAAATTTATTTGTTTGTTGCTTCAGGTTACATCCTTATCATATTGTCCTCTTTTCCCGCTTCCCAGTCCCATCCTCCCATGCTCTACCCCCTGACCCTTCCCGTCTTGTTCCTCTGGGGTGGAGTGTCCCTGCCTAAACAGTCTCTCACCACAGATCAGGAGTCATATGAGGGCCAAGAGCCTCTTCATTCACTGGGGGCCTACGAGGCAGTACTGCCAGTGAAAGGTGTCTCCTTGCTACTGGGGGAATACTAAAAAAAAAGACCAACAAACACACAAACCCACAAAAACAAAGAATATCAACAAAAAAAGAGAGGAAAAAGAGAATGGAAAAGGAAAAAGAAAAAAGAAAAAAAGAAGGAAAAAGAAAAAGATAAAAAAAAAATTATGTCCATGTTCCTTTTGGTGTGTTGGTTGTAGTACAGATATCCTGTACGATATAGCTAAAATCCTACTATAAGTGAATAGATGCCATGTGCATCCTTCTGAGACTGGGTTAGCTCACTCACAATTGTCCTAGGGTTGGAATTGGGGCAGGGCTCTGTTCTTATCTTTCCAGGAGAATCGAAGCGTCCATTAGGGGAGCCCGGGGACGGCTGGCAGCGGAAACCTCAGCAGAGAGCAGAATCAGGCACCAAGGAGGACGAGTGACCCAGTTGATTCTGCCTGGCAGACTTCCTCAATAGCTGTCTCCATCGGGGGCCTGCAACCACCATGGCAATCCAATGTCGCTGGGACCGTTCAGCTCTACACAATGCTCAGGCAGGAACCTCAGTGAAGCCTGCAAGATCAGCTTCTGCCTACAAACCCCTTAGGTCATCTAAACAGCTGAGAACAGAAGGACTGAACATAAAAGGAGTGTACTAACATTTTTAACCATTTTTTCCATTTGGGTTTGGGCCCCAATCAGGTCTACTACGACCCAAATCAGCAGGAAGTCACTTTAAGAGAGCGACGTCCCATGCCCAGAGGGTGGGGAAGGTGTTTCTCCGCCCTTCTTATTGGTTATTTGAAGGATAACTGAAAACTCCGATATTTAGGGGAAGAGATTACAAGCTGATAAATGGTCCTGTTTAATGGGTTTTGGAGGTTAGCCCCAGGGACTTCCTACTTTTCCTTTTCTGTATCCTTCTTCCTCTCCTATGTAGGAGTGCATAGGCTTGAGAAAAATGAGATATAGACATAGCACAGGAAGGTCCAAGAAGAACGGGCAGATTATTGAATATGCCCTTATACCTTTGTATATTGATACAAAATTAGTAGTTTATTTGGCTAAAGTGGTATTGACCATTGTTTATTGTGCAAAAATAAGATTGTGTTGGATTACATCGGTATTGATCTTTGTATATTGATACAAAATTAAGATTATAGTTGGCCACAATGGTATTGACCCTTGTATATGGACGTAATATTAAGATTGTATTGGGCTACATAGGCATTGATCTTTGTATATTGATACATAATTAAGAGTATATTTAACCACAATTGAATAGATCTTTGTATATTGATACAAATTTAAAGGTAACGCTTCCTAATGGTATCATACCTAGAGATACTTAAAAATAAAATGTGAAGCTCTGACCTCTTGATACCAACCGTCTAAAACGGTCTAGGATAGTTAAGTAAAACAAACTCCTAGTCATGCAAACATGTCACTTTGTTAGCTACTATGACAGTCTATCACAGATATTCTCTAAACTACCCAGTAATCAAGTTGCTAAGAGACAAGCAACATTTGCTTATCTAAATACAAGAGATGGATAGGGCATCTTCAAAAACCCCAAGAGATCTGCAGAATATGGCATTCAAAGATGTTATCTTAAATCAAGATTTTCTTTTTTTTTTTATATCGAGACATATCAGCGCCTGACAGCACCCCCTATTCTACTCCAAGTAGAAGATAAGCATCGAAGAACCTCCACTGTAAGATGGTTGAATTAGTGGCAAGCCTATCTCTTGGCATGAAAAAACCCCTTGCACCAACTGCAGACAGACTGCTGTCCAAAAAGACAAAACTTGGTAGCAGGGAAGTCGACAGCCTAACTCTGCCAAGACAGGGTAGGTAAGTCCTTCATAATCCCTGCTCTACAACAAATGTCTGTCAGAGAAACAGGACCCCAAGGCTGAAGACTGATGCAGGAATGTATGGAGAGAAAATGGTAACTGTCCAGGCAGTCATTGGTGTGTCCTTTCTTAGTTTTGGAAGCTGCAGGCCCTGCACTTCCTATATAATCAGATATATTTATCCCTCCCAGGTCTCTGAGGTGGTTGAAGAATAGACAGCCAGAGTCTCATAGTTAAATTTTGAGTTGTTTAGGAATCAAGAGGGTGTTATAGATCTAAGAAGATACTCTTAAAAGTGTGTTGCAAGTTAGTATGAATGTTGAGTCAGATATAGACCTTTAAACTCATGGAGATGGTTAGATAGTAGAATGTTAAAGTCAGGGGCCAAATATGTATAAACTGGACATTGGGAAGGTATACTGGGCCATTTAACTCTCATAAAAGTGGCATATTTATATCTGTTGTTTTGTATAATACTTACTGTTATAAGAGAAGGAGCCATCTGTTGGACTGAAAGGGGAAACTTCTGGAGGGAAGAGGGTGGAAGGGCGGGATAGGAAGGGGGAATAGGGAGGGGTTTGTGACTGAGATGTAACTTGAAGAAAAAAAAATAAAGTATTTAAAAAAAAAAGAATATTAATATCCTTTTAAAAAAAGTTAAAATGTTGTTAATTAAGTATTTTTAGATAGGTATTAGGTTATTCTCAGATAGATTATAGATTTTAGATTATAGGTTTTAGGTTATAGGATTTAGGTATTTTATAGATATGTGTTAAGTATTAATAAATATAAGTGTTTATAAATAATAATATTCTGTTACAAGAGTGAGTTCCAGGATAGCCAGGACTACAGTGAGAAACCCTGTCTCAAAAAAAGGGAAACATTATTACCTCTGAATTTATTGATCTTTTTGCTAAATTCTGTATAAAAATTATGTATTTACTGTCTAAGTTTTTAGAAAGTTAAGGACATCAAACAGAAGAGTATAATTATATGAAGTATTTATGCACTTGAAAAATACTATTCATAGGGCTGGAAAGTTAGCTCAGGGGTTGAAAAAGACTGGGTTTGGCTCCCAGCACCCACATGGTGACTCACAATAATCAGTAATTCCAGTTCCAGGGTTTTAACACTCTCTTCTGAACTCCAAGGGCACCAGGCATGCATGTGGTATGCATGTTTTGCAGTAAATAAATATAATAAATAAATCTTTACAATTTTTAAAAATATTTTTCACACATACCATTTCCAGACAGCAAATGTGAACTGGATATTTACCATGGACTAAACATGGAAATAATGGAGATAAGAGCAGTGTCCATGCTAAAGAGCCTGGAGTCTCACAGAGCAGGAGGTACATGCTTGCTATGAGCTGCTAAGGGTGAAACGGGCTTGGCCTTCAAACAGATGCATTAAAGAAGCACTGGCCACTTTCACCTAACGCGACCAGGAATGTCGAGCTGGCTCTTTTGAAAAAGTGAGCAACAGGTGAAAACAAAGTAAAGCTGGGAGGAAAAATGAAAAGACAGCAGGTGGAAGGAGACAGAACTTAGTTACAACTGGATGTGGCAAAAAAAAAAAAAAAAAAAATCAGAGAGGCCACTTAAAGTGGCTTCCAGGATGTCAGGGTTGGGGCATTTGCAAAACAGGAAGACTTGAGCAGCACATTTAGGAGATAATAATGAATCTTGACTTCTGAGATATGCGTTTGAGATACATGTGGAGGCCACCAGGAGAAAACACTTAGCACACACTGAATGTAGGTTTGGAACTCAGAGCTATCCAGATAGAGCTTGAGGAGATATGAGCACTTAAATGGTGGCTGACTGACTCAATGAGAACAAATGAAATCAGCCAGGGAGTTGCAGATAATGAGAGACCAAGCTCATTCATATTTAAGGATAAGGAGACCAAGGAGGCATGGTAGGAGACGTGGAAGGAAAGCAGTGCCACAGACCACAGAAGAGGTGAGTTTCTATGTCCTTTTCATTACAATACTTGTGTCAATATGCACATTTTCTCCCAAGAAAAGAACAGTGAGTGGTCACACATAACACGAACACAAGTGGAAGAACACTTCTTTCCTTACCTCATCCCTGCTGATCAGCTCATTTGAAAAGGTAAGTCCAGGCATGAGGCCTCTCTTCTTCAGCCAGAAGATAGCAGCGAATGATCCAGAGAAGAAAACTCCTTCCACAGCAGCAAAGGCCACCACTCTTTCCCCTAGGACACAAAGCAGTTCCATTTTCTAACTGGATACTGCAGACACTCAGGGGTTTATAAATATACGCAGCGTTTTACAATTAAACTATCTTCCTAGGAAACAAAACAAATAAGTTAGGGCTGTACACAAAGGTCTTCAAAGCAGGGGTTTTCCATTCCTGCCTGCTAAAGTGGAAAGACATGTCTATTTCAAACCCTGTGACAAATATGGACTTGAGTAGGTGTTGTCTACACACACACACACACACACACACACACACACACACACACACACACACACACAGATTTCCATACATGAAACAAAGAGGTAATTTGCCTGTAAAGACACATGTGTTTGAGTTCACTCTGTGTACATATGTGTGTATATAAGATAAACTTTATGACAACTGTCAAATCTAATGGGAGGAGTTGTTGCCAAGGTTTATATTTTTGTTGGCAATCTATTGTTGCTAAAAGACTAGCTGGTAAACATTTCAAAGACATTGTTATCCTTGTAGAATAATTTTAAAAATCTGCTGAAGGCAATGAATTCACGTATGGGATAAAATGTTCTTTTAAAGATAGAAAAGCCAACTTAAAATTTTGCTTGCTGTTAGGCAAGAACTTTCTAGAAACTCATTCCTAAAATGGCTTTAGTGGTATCATATCTGTGATACAATCTCTAGAATTTTTGGATTATAGCATACATACACATACACAAATAACAAATTTAAATTTAAAATTCATGCTTTACAATGAATGTCTGTCAGAGAAACAAGGTCAAAAGGCTGAAGATAGAAGCTCTAATGTATGGAGAGAAATTGGGAACTGTCCAGGCAGGCAGTTGTCTGTCATTTCTTAGTTTTGGAAGCTGCAGGCCCTGCACTTCCTGTATAATCAGACATATTTATCCTTCTAAGGGCTCTGATGTGGTTAAAGACTAGATAGCTATAGTGTCATAGTTAAATTTTGAGTTGTTTAGGAATTATGAGGGTGTTCTGGATCTAAGATGTTTTTAAGACGGTGATGCAAGTTAGGATGGAAGCTGAGTTGAATATAGAACTCTAAACTCATGGAGATGGTTAGATAGTAGAATGTTAAAGTCAGTTCCCAAATGGACATTGGGAATGTATGCTAATTTTCATAATTGTGGCCTAATTAATTTTGTTGTTTTGTATTATATTTGTTGTTATAAGAGAAAGAGCCGATGGAGGATCCAAGATGGTGCCGACCATAGAGCAGTGCATCTGAGTAGTAGGTGAATGAGATTAGTCACTGTGGAGTGAATGTGAGGTCCCCTAGCCTACAGTGAAACACAGACAGTGTCTGAATTCCCACGGTGAACATTGAGACCGGTCACCAGGTAAAACAGCCCACACAGTTCCTGGGAACACAACCCTGAGATCAGCCAGCTCTGTCACCGGTCTGGAGAGGAGCTCTAGCTAGAGATCTAATCCAGGAGCAGATCCAGCCCATGGCTCCAGCCACAGACCAGTGGCCCCGCCTGTCTGCCTGATATCCAGCCTGCACTCCGACCTGTACACTCAAGAGGGAAAAACAGCCGCACCACAAGAGCAAACGTAAGTGAGATTATTTTTTCCGGAGTTACCAACATGGCGGCACAGTGTGCACTGTAGCGGAGAGGCAGAGACCTAACCCAGTCACAGCAAAGCAATTAGGAGCCAAGACTGCTTGCAAACAGAGCCCGCGACAGTGTGTTCTCCACAAATACTGGGGCGGGTGGGTCACTCACCCTAGCACCCAAGCATCTGAGGCAGTCAGCAACAGGTGCACTGAGGCCGGCATCTGTTGTGGGTGGAGCTCCCTGCCTGCATAGTCAGCCTAGCTGGGGAGCCAGAACGACTGGGTCAGTGAGAGGAGAACACAGACCCAACCACAGCTCTACCTGCCTTTCTGAGGAGACCTGTCAGCTCCCAGGTCCTCAGAGGCTAGCCCTCTCCCCACTCCAATCCCCTCTATATTGGTCCAATTGGGTCACAAGCAGTTGAGGAGAGCGGCAGCCACCCTCCTCTCCGAGAGCCAGTCTATTACAGGAACCTGCCCGCCATCTGGAGGTAAACACCAGGATCTCAGGATCAGCCAACCCCCAGGGCAGGGAGTTTTCCTGAGCACCAAGGTCAGGTAACAAAAGAAACAAACAGATAACACCTGGGTCCATCAGATGACAAAAGGTCAGTGCAAGAACATGGTAAAAAAAAACAAAACAAAACAATAGGATGTCTCCAGATCCTAGCAATAATGCTACAGACAACTCTGGACAGCTGAACACAATTGAAGCAAAGGAAAATGACCTTAATCCTATGCTTATATTAATAATAGAAGGCCAAGCCGGGCGGTGGTGGCGCACGCCTTTAATCCCAGCACTTGGGAGGCAGAGGCATGCGGATCTATGCGAGTTCGAGGCCAGCCTGGTCTACAAAGCGAGTCCAGGACAGCCAGAGCTGTTAAACAGAGAAACCCTGTCTCGAAAAACCAAAAAAAAAAATAATAATAATAGAAGGCCTAAGGGGGGAAATCAAATACCTCAAAGAGCAACAACAAAGTACTGCAAAGGAGGTGATGGAAATGAATAAAGCACTTAAAGGAATGGAAGACCTGAAAAGGGAAGTTGAAGCAATGAAGAAAATCCAATCCGAGACATCCATAGAACTGGAAAACCTTAAGAAAAGAATCGGAACTACAGACACTAGCATCACCAACAGAATACAAGAGATGGAAGAAAGAATTTCAGGCTCAGAGGATAAAATTGAAGAAATTGATACATCTGTCAAAGAAAATGTCAAATCTAAAAAAGTCCTGACACAAAACCTTCAGGAAATCAAGGACACAATGAAAAGATGAAATCTCAGAATAATAGGAGTAGAAGAAAGAGAAGAGTCCCACCTCCATGGACCAGAAAATATCTTCAACAAAATCATTGAAGAGAATTTCCCAAATCTAAAAAAAGAGATGCCTATAACTGTACAAGAAGCTTACAGAACTCCAAATAGATTAGACCAGAAAAGAAAATCTTCCCGCCACATAATAATCAAAACACTAAATATACAGAACAAAGAAAGAATTTTAAAAGCTGCTAGGGAAAAGGGTCAAATAACATATAATGGCAAACCTATCAGAATCACACCTGACTTTTCTTCAGAGACTCTAAAAGCCAGAAGGGCCTGGACAGACATCTTGCAGACCCTAAAAAACCACAAATGCCAGGCCAGACTACTATTCCCTGCAAAATTGTCAATCAACATAGATGGAGAAAACAAGATATTCCATGACAAAGCTAAATTCAAACAATATCTATACACAAATCCAGCTCTACAGAAGATGTTGGAAGGAAAACTTCAACCCAAAGAGGTTAACTACACACAAGAAAGCACAGGAAGCAAATAGCATGCCTGCAGCAAAATCAAAAGAAAAGAAGCTCACTCACACACTATTTCCACCAACATCAAGATGGCAGGAAGTAACAATCACTGGTTATTAATATCTCTCAACATCAATGGACTCAATTCCCCAATAAAAAGGCACAGGCTAGCAGAATGGATGCGAAAACAGAATCCCACATTCTGCTGCTTACAAGAAACACACCTCAGCAAAAAAGATAGACATTATCTCCAAGTAAAGGGCTGGAAAGATATACCAAGCAAATGGAACCAAGAAAAAATCTGGAGTAGCAATTCTAGTATGCAACAAATTGGACTTTCAACCAATATTAATCAAAAGAGATGGGGAAGGACACTATATACTCATCAAAGGAAAAATCCACCAAGATGAAATTTCAATACTAAACATCTATGCCCCAAATATAAGACCATCCACATTCATTAAAGAAACACTACTGAAGCTCAAATTCCACATTGAACCTCACACATTAATAGTGGGAGACTTCAACACACCACTCTCACCACTGGATAGATCAACAATGCAGAAACAAAACAGAGAAATAATGAACCTCACAGATGTCATGAATCAAATGGACCTAACTGATATCTACAGAACATTTCACCCCAAAACAAAAGAATACACTTTCTTCTCGGCACCTCACGGAACCTTCTCCAAAATCGACCATATAGTCGGTCACAAAGCAAGCCTCAACAGATACAGGAAAATTGAAATCACTCCTTGTAACTTATCAGACCATCATGGAATAAAGCTAGGCTTCAACAATAACAAAAACAACAGAGTGCCTGCAAAAACATGGAAACTGAACAACTCTCTCCTCAATGACCTCTGGGTCAGGGAAGAAATAAAAAAAGAAATTAAAGTCTTCTTAGAACTCAATGAAAATGGAGACACAACATACCCAAACTTATGGGACACATTGAAAGCAGTGCTAAGAGGAAAGTTTATAGCACTAAGTGCCTTCAAAAAGAAACTGGAGAATTCCTATACTAGCCACCTAAAATCACACCTGAAAGAGCTAGAACAAAAAGAAACAAACACTCCAAAGAGGAGCAGATGAGAGGAAATTATCAAACTCAGGGCTAAAATCAACAACTTAGAAACAAAAAGAACAATACAAAGAATCGACAAAACCAAGAGCTGGTTCTTTGAGAAAATCAACAAAATAGACAAGCCCTTAGCTAAACTAACTAAAGGGCAGAGGGAAAATACCCAAATCAACAAAATCAGAAATGAAAAGGGGGAAATAACAACAGACATTGAGGAAATCCAAAGAATCGTTAGGTCCTACTTCAAAAACTTGTACTCCACAAAATTGGAAAATCTAAATGAAATAGATGATTTTCTTGATAGATTCCACCTACCAAGGTTAAACCAAGAACAGATAAACAAATTAAACAGTCCTATAACCCTTAAGGAAATAGAAGAAGTCATTAGAAATCTTCCAACCAAAAAAAGCCCAGGTCCAGATGGTTTCAGCACAGAATTCTACCAGACATTCAAAGAAGAGCTAACACCAATATTCTTCAAACTCTTCCACAACATAGAAACAGAAGGAATACTGCCAAACACATTCTATGAGGCCACAGTTACCCTGATACCTAAACCTCACAAAGACCCAACGGAGAAAGAAAATTTCAGACCAATTTCCCTTATGAACATGGATGCAAAGATACTTAATAAAATACTTGCAAACCGGATCCAAGATCACATCAAAAGTATCATACACCATGATCAAGTAGGCTTCATCCCAGGGATGCAGGGGTGGTTCAACATTAGAAAATCCATCAATGTAATCCACCACATAAACAAGCTGAAAGAAAAGAACCACATGATCATCTCATTGGATGCTGAAAAAGCTTTTGACAAAATACAGCACCCTTTCATGATAAAAGTCTTAGAGAGATCAGGCATACAAGGACCTTTTTTAAACATAATAAAGGCAATTTACAGCAAGCCAATAGCCAACATCAAACTAAATGGAGAGAAACTTAAAGCATTTCCTCTAAAATCAGGGACAAGGCAAGGCTGCCCACTCTCTCCATATCTCTTCAACATAGTACTTGAAGTTTTAGCTAGAGCAATAAGACAACTAAAAGAGATCAAGGGGATACAAATTGGAAAGGAAGAAGTCAAAGTATCCCTATTTGCAGATGATATGATAGCATACATCAGTGACCCCAAAAATTCCACCAGAGAACTTCTACAGCTGATAAACTCCTTCAGCAAGGTGGCCGGATACAAAATCAATTCAAAAAAATCAGTAGCCCTTCTTTACACAAAAGATAAATGGGCTGAGAAAGAAATAAGGGAATCAACACCCTTCACAATAGTCACAAATAATATAAAATACCTGGGGGTAACTCTAACCAAGCAAGTGAAAGACCTATATGATAAGAACTTCAAGTCCGGGGCTGGAGAGATGGCTCAGCGGTTAAGAGCACTGGCTGCTCTTCCAGAGGTCATGAGTTCAATTCCCAGCAACCACATGGTGGCTCACAACCATCCATAATGAAATCTGGTGCCCTCTTCTGGCCTGCAGATATACCTGCAGACAGAACACTGTATACATAATAAATAAATCTTAAAAAAAAAGAACTTCAAGTCCCTGAAGAAAGAAATTGAAGAAGATATCAGGAGATGGAAAGATCTCCCTTGTTCATGGATAGGTAGGATCAACATAATAAAAATGGCAATCTTACCAAAAGCAATATACAGATTCAATGTGATTCCTATCCAAATACCAACTCAATTTTTTACAGACCTGGAAAAAACAATTCTCAACTTCATATGGAATAACAAAAGACCCAGAATAGCTAAATCAATCATGTACAATAACAGAACATCTGGAGATATCACCATCCCGGATTTCAAGCTGTACTACAGGGCAATAGTAATAAAAACAGCATGGTACTGGTATAGAAACAGACCAGTTGACCAATGGAATCGAATTGAAGACCCAGAAATAAACCCACACACCTATGGTCACTTAATTTTTGATAAAGAAGCCAAAAACATACAATGGAAAAAAGAAAGCATCTTCAATAAATGGTGCTGGTCTAACTGGATGTCAACATGTAGAAGAATGCAAATATATCCATACTTATCACCCTGTAAAAAACTTAAGTCTAAGTGGATCAAGGACCTCAACATAAATCCAGACACACTAACATTAATAGAAGAGAAAGTGGGGAAAAGCCTTGAAATCATTGGCACTGGTAGCAACTTCCTGAATAGAACACGAATAGCTCAGGCACTAAAACAAACAATCAATAAATGGGGCCTTATAAAATTGAAAAGCTTCTGTAAGGCAAAGGACACTGTCCTTAGAACAAAACGGCAGCCTACAGAGTGGGAAAGGATCTTCACCAACCCAACATCTGACAGAGGGCTAATATCCAAAATATATAAAGAACTGAAGAAATTAAACACCAAAAAATCAAATAACCCCATCAATAAATGGGGTACAGAGCTAAACTGAGAATTCACAGAAGAGGAATCTCTAAAGGCTGAGAGGCATTTGAGGAAATGTTCAACATTTTTGGTCATCAGGGAAATGCAACTTAAAACAACTCTGAGATTCCATCTCACACCTGTCAGAATAGCTAAGATCAAAAACTCAAATGATAGCACATGCTGGCGAGGATGTGGAGAAAGGGAAACACTCCCCCATTGCTGGTGGGACTGCAAACTTGTGCAACCACTTTGGAAATCAATCTGGAGATATCTTAGAAAATTGGGAATAAATCTACCTCAAGACCCAGCCATACCCCTCTTGGGCATATATCCAAAAGATTCGAAACGAAACCACAAGGACATTGCCTCAACAATGTTCATAGCAGCTTTATTTGTAATAGCCAGAAACTGGAAACAACCCAGATGTCCTTCAACTGAAGAATGGATAAAAAAACTGTGGTACATTTACACAATGGAATACCACACAGCTATCAGAAATGAGGAAATCATGCAATTCAAAACCAAATGGATGGAACTAGAAAAGCTCATCCTAAGTGAGCTGACGCAGTCCCAGAAAGATAAACATGGTATGTATTCCCTTATAAATGGATATACATCAGAGGATAACTATCCTACAACCCACACACCCAAATAAATAGGAACCTAGCATATCTATCCTAGGAAAAATTCTACCCACCAGTGAGTCATGGAATCTGCTGCAGGTTAGTGGAACACCACACCCTAGATGGTGTGCCTTATCAAGCTCCAGTACAAGTGGAAGCTCTTGGCCCTCACATGACGCAAGATCTGAGGGAGTATCATATGTGAGGGCACACCTCATCTTAGGAAAAGGAGAGTACCAAGCAGAGGAACAAGGAGGGAGGGAGGGAGGGAAGGAGAGAGGGAGGGAAAGAGAGAGGAAGGGAGGGGCCAGGAGGGGAGGAGGGAGGAAACTGTGTTCTAGAAGTAAATAATACTTTTTTAAGAAAAGAGTTAATAAGCTTAAAAATATAATAAAATACAATATAAAATTTTCAAACTATAATTTACCAAAGGTATAATTGCCTTACTGGCATGAAAGGAAAATGGCCTTAATTTCAGATTAGAATGTTAGACTGCAGGTGGCTACAGAGATTACACAAACTTTATAGCAGCTTAAAAGTTTTTGTTTTTTTTTGTTTTTGATTTTTTTTTTTGTAGAGGTATAGGCTATTTCCATGGTTTGGCATTAAAAAGCAGGTAACAGGTTTAAAATACTGTAAATAAATTAAAGGTGACAGCTGTTCAACCTGGTTTTACAAACCTCCAAGAGTTGAAAAAACTTAGAGCTAAGGTAAAATAATGCATGGTGTTAGCCCATGCCTTAACCTCCAGCAGAGACAGGAGGATCACTATAGAGTTAGTTGTCTTATAAATTATAGAGTTACAAGAAACAGGGTGGTGATGGTGCACACCCATAGTCCCATCATTGGGGAAGAATACACCCTTAATCCCAACACACTAGAGACAGAAACAGGAAGATCTCAGAGCTCAAGGTCAGCCTGATACAAAACAAGCTCTATTTTTTTTTTTAAAGATTTATTTTATTTATTGCATATGTGTGCTCTATCTGCATGTACACCTGCATTCCAGAAGAGGGCACCAGATCACCTTGTGGATGGTTGTGAGCCACCACGTGGTTGCTGGGAATTGAACTCAGGACCTTTGGAAGAGCACCAGGCAGTGCTCTTAACCGCTGAGCCATCTCTCCAGCCCCACAAAACAAGCTCTAAACAGAGAAAAACTTTGATCCAGGGGTGGAGGAGCACATCTTTAATCCCATCACTTGGGAACATGTCTTTGATCCCAAAACTTAGAATGCAGAGACAGGCACATAGGATTTGGAAGGATTTAAGTTTAAAAGCTACTTACAAAAGGCAGGCTGCAATTCAAACAAATTGTCCTTTGAGATCTTAAAATATATACACTAAAGGTTTGTTTAGCTCCAAAATATCAAAATAATTTCTTCTTTAATCCGGATTGAAAGGTAATACTTTATATATTGTCAAAAAAACAAATTTGCTCCAGGAAAAATATTACCTGTCCCCCCCCCCCAAAAAAAAAAGGTAATTGTCCCAGAGTTAGGATTAGGGCAGGGCTCTGTTCTTATCTTTCCAGGAGATTTAAAGCATCCATTCAAGGAATCCAGGGACAACCTCAGCAGAAAACAGATCAGACACCAAAGAAGACGAGTGGCCCAGATGATCCAGCCTTGCAGACTTCTTCAATAGCAGTTTCCTCAAAAGTCTACAACCACAACAACTCAAAATCGCTAAGATCGTTCAGCTCCACAGACTACTCCAGCCAGATCTTCAGTAAAGCTCTGAAGATCAGCTTCTGTCTATGAACTTCTTAGGACATCTAAATAGCTGAGCACAAAAGGACTGAATATCAAATGATTCTATTAACATTTTTAACCATTTTTCCATTCTTATTTAGGCCCCAAACAGATATGCTATGTCCCAAATCAGCAGGAAGTCATTTTAAGAGAACAACGTCCCATCCCCAGAAGGTGGGGAGGGTGTTCCCCCCACTTTGGTTATTTGATAGATAATAGAAAATTTTGTTATTTAGGGGAAAAGACTACAAGCGGTTAAATGGTCTTGTTAAATGGGTTTTGGAGGTTAGACCCAGGGACTTCTCTCTTTTTCTTTTCTGTATCCTTCTTTCTCTCCTATGTAGGAGTGAACAGACTTGAGAAAAATGGGACACAGACATAGTATAGGAAAGATCAAGAAAAAAGGACAGATTATTGAATATGGCCTTATACCATTGTATACTGATACAAAATTAATATTATATTTGTCTAACTTGGTATTGATCATTGTATATTAATGCAAAATTAAGATTGTATAGGGCTACATCGGTATTGATCTTTGTATATTGATACAAAATTAAGATTATATCTGGCCACAATGGTATTGACCCTTGTATATTGATGTAAAATTAAGATTGTATTTGGTCACATTGGTATTGATCTTTGTATATTGATACAAAATTAAGAGTAACGCTTCTTAAAGGTATTGTTCCTAGTAATGCTTAAAAATGAAATGTCAGGTTTTGACCTCTTGCTACCAACCGTCATAAACTGTTTAGGATAATTAAGAAATGGAAACTAATAGTCATGAAAACGTGTCATTTTGTTAGTTACTATGACAGTCTATCACAGTTATTTTCTAAGCTACTCAGAAATCAAGTTGCTAAGAGACAAGCAATATTTGCTTATCTAAATATAAGAGATAGATAGGGCATCTTCAAAAACCTCAAGAGATCTGCAGAATATGGCATTCAAAGATGTTTTCTTAACTTAAGATTTTTTGATATCGAGACATGTCAGCTCCTGACAGCACCCCCTATATTACTCCAAGTAGAAGATGAGCATCGAAGAATCTCCAGTGGGAGATGATTAAATTGGTGGTAAGCCATTCTCCTGGCAAGAAAAACCACTTGCTTCAACTGTAGACAGACTTCTGTCCAAAAAGGACAAAACTTGGAAGCAGGTAAGTCGACAGCCTAGCTCTGCCAAGACAGGGTAGGTAAGTCCTTCATAATTCCTGCTCTACAACCAATGTCTGTCAGAGAAATGGGGCCAAATGGCTGAAGATTGATGCTGTAATGTATGGAGAGAAAATGGGAACTGTCCAGGCAGCCACTGGTATGTCATTTTTTAGTTTTGGAAGCTGCAGGCCCTGCACTTCCTATATAATCAGATATATTTATCCCTCTCAGGTCTCTGAGGTGGTTGAAGAATAGATACCTAGAGTGTCATAGTTAAATTTTGAGTTGTTTAGGAATCAAGAGGGTGTTCTGGATCTAAGAAGATATTTTTAAAACTATGAGGCAAGTTAGTATGAAAGCTGAGTTAGATATAGAAC
>CAJQZJ010032563.1:13104948-13134857 GCA_907164525.1 Lophiomys imhausi | reverse complement strand
AAAAAAAAAAAAAAAAAAAAAAAAAAAAAAAAAAAAAAAGGCACAAAGAACCAACTGCACAAAATTGTCCTCTGAACTCCCCATCAGTCTTTTTTAGCATCCTAATGGATACAGGTTTGGGTGTGCTGGGTATGTACTTTTGCTCGACACTCCCTACCCCATTTATCTTTTAAAATTAAACAAGCATCCCTGCCTTCTTTCAGAGTATATAAAATGTTCTCATGAAATAATTATACCTCAAGCAAATGTTAGCCTTCGGCACTCAAACACATTAATGTACTTCAGAGCAGTCTAGTGTTATGAAATATTTCTACAGTAAACAGCACGTTGTGCTGTTTCTGAATGTTTGTTACTGTCCTGGCTCTAAGTTTTGCTATTTCTGGTGATCCAACTCCAAACCCATGCTTCCACTTTTGTCTTTAATGCCTATATTGTGCCGTTTTTATTCACTCATTACTGCAACTCATTGCTTGTTGAGAATTATTGTTTTTCTGTGGGCAGAATTTTCCTAATGAAATATGACAGAAATGTAGCCTTCTATTTCTGTAGACTATAAGCTGATTCCAAGAAACAAATGAAAAAAACCAAAAAAACAAAAACAAAAAACTGGCTACCTAGGAGCATGAAGCACTTAAAAAGATTCAAAAGGCTAATGTGTGATACATAAAGCCTAATCATTACCATGCCACAAGCTGGCCAGTTTATGTGCTTTATCATTATTTGTGCCCAAACATGCCAAGGTACACATGTAGAGTCCAGAAGACAACTTGCAGTTGGCTCTCTCTTCTTCTTCTACCTTATGGATTCTGAGATCAAAGTCAGGTCATCAAGCAAGGCAGCAAGAGTTACCTACTGAGCCGTCTTTTAGAGTTTGCAGTCCCTTTAAACTTTGAGAATTTGGAACAGCAAAATCATTTCAATATATGCTTTTCATTTTAAGACACTTGGATTTAAATATATAGAACATGGTTGACTTTAAAGCATTCCCCACATCTTCAAAGTTATAGAGACCGGTCATGAGGGGAAATTACTGAAGGATAGGTCTGTTTTTAAATCTTTTAGCAAGTTTGAGTCACTGCTTTCTCAAAATTGCATAGTGAGAGTATCAGAATGGCCACATGGCCTAAGGCACCAGACTGAATATAACACAGCTACAACCTTCCTGGGCACACTTTGCTATTCTGTAACTGAGTTGCATGACCATACCGTCCACAAACTACTACTGCAGCCCACTGTTAGGAGTGTAAACTCCATAGTGCCTGGGATAGAACTTACAGGTGGATAACCTGCATTGAATCAGCTCTGCAAGGACAGGGAGGAGACAAACACTGAAAAAGTGCCTACCACATAAGTACTTATAAGGAACTTAAGGTAGTCAGCAATCCAATTATTTCAGAATTGTAAGCAAGTTAACACAAAAGATTTTGCATCGTCTTTAAATAAGTCACACTGTAAATACATTTGTGTGGTAACTGAATGGTATTTTAGGTTTCATCTGTATGTTCATACCCATTTCAGCTGATGTAAACATGGTCAAGTACTTTCAATCACTACCCAAGCAGCTCATTAAAGGCACAGAGCACTGGCTGTTCTTCCAAAGGACCCTGGTTCAAATCCCAGCACCATATGGCAGTTCACAGCTGTCTGTAATGGCCGGGCGTGGTGGTACATGTCTTTAACCCCAGCACTCGGGAGGCAGAGGCAGGAGGATTTCTTTGAGTTCAAGGCCAGCCTGGTCTACAAAGTGAGTCCAGGACAGCCAGGACTACACAAAGAAACCGTCTTGGAAAAAAAGGGCAAAAAAAAAAAAAAAAAAAGGCACACCACTCAACCCTGATCAAGTGAGAGCCAGGACTGATCAACAGCTGTACTTTTTCATAGATTCCAAGTAGGAAAGGCATGGCTTTAAGAAAACTTTGCAGTGGATTTATATTCACAAGTGAAATGGAATGCTCTTTGGATGGAGTTTTTGAAATCACCTGGATGCTGCTCTATTACGAATGAAGATTGCTGGCTTCCGCCAGTGTTACCAGAAAAGTGACCAGGAGACAAGCAGTGACCAGGCATGAACAAGCACATCTTTGTCACACAGGAGCATGAGCATGAGAGTTATTCCCTCAAGGGAAGGTTCTGATTTTAGCCTGAGCAGTTTCATTAAACCACCGTGTCTTTACAGGGGGGATGCTGTCTGGGAACAAACATTAAGTAGCAAAATAATTTCTTTTAAAAAGCTCTCACAAGGCTACCCCAGTGACCCATTATTACAGTGTCACCTTTAGGGGAAGTGAGATGTAGCAAAACTTCAAAAGCTCCAGAGAGTCCATTCTTGATTTCCTGAACTGTTTCCAGTTCTGTTGCACTTAATTACTAAACAAGACCAAAAGATAACCTATTTTTTATGACTTTATTTTACATTAGAACCATTTTACACTTTACTAAAAAAAAAAAAAAAAAACAAAAAACCCACAAAACAAAACAACCGCCCCAAAACCACACCCCCCCCCAAAAAACCCCCACCCCTACAAAACAAAAAAACCCTCACTCTGCTTTTTAATATTACTAAAAGCATTTAAGCCAAAATCTTGACTTAGGAAGACCTCAGATATTTTGAACTTTAAATATTGCACTATTTTAAGTAGTTTTATTTATAGTAACTATTAAAAATAAATTTACAAGTAGTGTTTCAAATGTCCTAGCCGTGTCTCGTGTGTTCACATTTAGTATTTTATCAGGCCTGTCATGTGCACACAGGTTGTTTTATGCCTTTCAAACACACTGATACCTGTTAGCTTTTCATTTAGTATAATGATTACAAAGAAAACACCAACATCTCACTTTGGCTAATTTACCCACATCTAATACAGCATGGTGGTGTATACGTTTTATATTTTTAGTGTTAACAGGGTTGAGAATGCCATGCGATTCAGTCTCATAAGGAAGTTACGTAGTGAAAGTGTAGTCTCTTTAAATGTGAAAACTATCCAAGACCAGAAGTCCTGAACAGGAATTGAAGAGATGGCCGAGAGACAAGAAGACGTCTCTGGCGTTTTATACTTAAACTGACTAGTTTAAATCCTAGTAGGGACTTTTTGCTCCCTGCTGTCCCACTGAATAAAACTGCTAAGTCCACAAAATGTAAGGGTATATTGGTCCTATACCACAGTCACATTTTTTAAAAAAGAAAAGAAGCTGCCAGTTCAAACTTTCTGTGCCAATTAATGGTCACACTTCACTTCTACTTATAAAAAGAAAAGGCCCAGCTGGGTGCCATTCAGGATTCTCTGCTAACTGTAAAATGTGGGCTGATTTTCTTAACTTTCTTAGAGTTCACACATATATAAACTTAAAAAAAAGGATGAATATAACCATATCAGTGCATTGCCCCTAGCTTAAAAAATGTACAGCTATATAAATAAAAACTGTTTCTTCAATGTTACTTGACATTTCTTCTGTAATTTATTTAAAAAAGTAAAATGTAACAAGATACTTAAAAAAAGGCTAGATACAAAAGTAGTTAAGCTGCTCACGAACATTTAAAATTTCCCAAAATGTATTTTCAGTAATCATGATCTTATAAAACATTTTACAGCTATCAGAAAGTGCCAAGGCTGAGTACACATAACTGAATCACCTTAGTACAAATGTCTAGTTAGAACTCAAGTGCAGTGACCTTTCGGACCACAGTGACACAGGGATACAAAGAAAAAAGGTGATTGTGATAAAGGATTGTGCATTGGCCCCATCATATATGCACAGAAAAAGCGCCTATCTCAAACGAACAAATTACATGCAAAATATTAGTGGTATTTAATATCCTGCAGCTCAATGCAGCAGAAATAGCCTGCAATAAAAGTGTTCTTTTTTTTAATAAAGTAAAAGTGATTTCGTCTCTAAAATCTGAATGTCAAGAACTTTTTACAAGTCCACATACATGATACACAATTGCAGCCAACCACAAACACCACCATAAAAAAGTTAAAATGAAAACACAGAACATACTTAATTTTTTATTTTGAAATTCCCTATTCCCTCTATACAAGAGCCTTTGCTGAAACACTTTCCACAAAGGCAGCAGTGAATTTTCAGAACATTTTACATTTTCCCCCTCAGCAAAAAAGATAAATCACAGTGTAAATTCTGTTGTTCTGCTGTCATCTTTGGCTGGGGTTAGACCCAGAAGTTGGCAACTAGCAAACCATCATAGACAAAAGGTGCCAGTGCTTCTCAGGTCTTTAAGCTACAAACTCAACAAGGAATGTTTGCATTTAATCTCTCTAAGGTACCACCAGGGAGGGGTATGACAGCATTAACTTCCATAAACTTTTATAGACAAATGGGAAAAAAATCTACAAAATTAGCTAGTAATATTACACAGCAATACACACTTTTTATACTCTACACAAAACCAAAATTCTTGGTCTTAATGGCGAGTAGTAATTTTTGTTTGAGAATCTGTTTAGAGGAATAGAGGGGGACATAAAGTCGAGAAATGCAAGTATTTGCAGTAGGAAGATGTTGGTCATCTGGTGGTCTTATTGTGATTGAGGGCATAGGCTGAAAACCTTCTTCACTGGCTGGCAATGATGGGCTTGATGTCCAAAAGTAAACCTAAACAAGAATATATAATTACAATTTTGGCTTTAATAGGTTAATAGTCAACTTAATTCTGGCAACACAAACAATATGATGTTTAAAACCTAGTTTAAAAATAAAGTCTCACTATTGTAACTGCCTAAATATGAGCTGACTAAAGACAACAATAGACATGCTAATATGGATAGAGGGAAAGCCCAGGAGGCTTCAAACATAAACAGATTACTATCAACAATTAAGGAATGCTGAGAGCGGGAGAAATGGTCACCCTGAAAACATACATCTGAATAATATTATACAGACTGAGCAGCTTATACTTATGTACTTAGGAACATAAACACACACACACACACACACACACACACACACACCCAGCCACACACACACACACACACACACCCAAAACAAAATAACAACAACAAAAATCAATAAAAAAGAGACCATGAATTTGAAAAAGAGTAAGGAGTATATGGGAGGGAGGTTTGGGGGGACTGGCAGAATTATGTAATTATAATCTCAAAAAAAAAAATAAAAAGCAAAATACCCCTTGGTTTTAAAATTATTTTCTTGCACTAGAAAATCACAATCAGGGCAAGGTGTAGCGGCGCACACCTTTAATCCCAGCACTTGGGATGCAAAGGCAGGCGGATCTTTGTGAGTTCAAGGCCAGCCTGGTCTACAACGTGAGTCCAGGATAGTCAGGGAAATCCTGTCTTGGGGAAAAAAGAAAACAACAACAAAAACAAACTCACAATCAATTATACTTCAATAAACTACATTAAAAAAATGTTCAGGATTAAAGGAGGATGGGAGAAAGGTCAATTATGGGTTGTTGGTTTGGGGGGGTGGTTTATTTTAAAGTAACTGTCTAAAGGCTTGAATCTTCTCATCTGAAACATGAAGCTAGTCATACAATCTTTAAGGGCCTTTACTATAGTTAACTTCTCTGAAGTATCTCTTACCAGAAAAAAACACATTTCCAAACAAAAGAAAAACCAACACCCCTACATCGATCTAAAATCTTTTTGTATTTTATCTACTAAGAAAATAATACAGTATTACCAATGCTAATTATGATACAGAATAACTGAATATTGGGAACTATCTACAACACATCAACATTCATACAATGAATCATATGGAGTTCTAGTACAAATTTATTTTGTACAGCAGTGTAAACAAATGATGCCTAGTGTCAACTGTTAACTATTTCTGCAGAAATACTTTTTATGAATATAAAATCCACCACCCCATCCCCTAAGCCACCAAAGCAAAACACAGCAAAAGCCCTTGTATTTCATTGTACAAATTCTGTGAGATTTTTAACTTACAAGGTCCTGTCGCTCTGTCATGCTCATTTTCTCTACTATGGACCAGAACCAACGCTTGAACTGAAGGAGCTTCTCGGCATTTTCTCCTAAGAATATAAATTCAATGTGTTATATTAGATGTTGCTTCTTTTGAATACTGGTAAACTCTTTATATAAACAAAGGGACAAATTAAACTTCACATTTTTTTTTTAGCATGCATGTGTTTTATTTTTTTATTTTTTTTAATAATTTATTTTTTATTTCTTCAAGTTACATCTCAATCACAATCCCCTCCCTACTCCCCCCTCCAGTCCCACCCTTCCACCCTCCTCCCCCTCAACCCCCCCATCCTCTCCCTTCTTTTTTTTTTTTTTAGTTTAAGGTATTTCTTTTTTCCCAACAGCTCTCCCTTTCAGTTCAAAAAATGGTTCTTTTTCTTATAAATATAAATACAATACAAAACAACAGAAATAAATAGGCCACAATTATAAGAGTTATATGGCTTAGCATACATTCCCAATGTCCAGTCCATATGTAATTGGCACCTGACTTTAACATTCTACTATCTAACCTAAACTTCAAATTTTAAAGACATTTAACTCCTACAGGAAATTAGAGCTTTTTGCCTATTAAAAAACCTTTGTAGTGAATTAGGTCATCCTGGCTGAGTAAAAGAGGAAAAATGAACTGTCATCATCAAAATTGGTTGTTCCAGGACATGAAACTCATCTGTAAACCCTGATTCTTCTCATGTGACCTTAAGACACTGTGTCTCAAACTCCTGAGTTGATAAGCCATGTGAGATCTTTTTAAAAGGCTGATTCTCATTCATTCACTGAGTCTAGAAAATGGAAGAAAAGGACAGAGACTCTAATTTCCAAAGTTTTCAAATGATGTTGTATGCTGCTTGATCTGGTATTGTTTTCTCTTCTGTAGTTTTGGTTTTAAAATGAAAGTAGTTCTTCTAAATACTGATATTAAAATGTGGCACAAAGCCCTATTAACAACCTATAAATTACCAAACACAAAGGGTTAATAAAAGGGGGATAAAGCCAGTTTAAATTTGTTTGTAATTTGAGCTACTCATGGTGGCACACGCCTTTAATCCCACCACTCAAGAGGCAGAGGCAGGTGGGATCTCTTTGAGTTCAAGACCAGCCAATTCTACATAGTGAGTTCCAAGACAGCTTTTTCTACATACACCACATTTCAAAAAATTAAAAAAAAAAAAAAAAAACCCTGTAATGTGGTAGAGGCCACTTAACAAAACAGAAAACACACAAAAGAGGAAAATTTATATTCATGTATGTAGTAATCTTGGTATAGCTAGAATCATTTCATAATCAACTTCTTACAGCTTAAAAATCACTTATTTTGAATGTTCGAAAAGTAAAACAACTTTAGGGCAAATCACTCACTGAGATAAAGCTTATTCACAAAAGATTATCCCTTTTTTCCTTCTAGACTCATCATGTGACTTTGTGTATTTACAACAGAGTGACCCAGTTACAATGCTACAAAGCAAACATGTGAACAAACTCTTTCACTGTCTGAGGCACAGGGAACATTGGTTATTTTTATTACTTTAGTATACAAGCATCATTCTCTCACCACAATTTTATCGTGTTCTACATTAGTCATCTTTTTGCTTGGGTGTGTGGTCATTTCTCACTATGTGTCTGAAGCTGGCCTGAAACTTCAGATCCTCCTGCCTTTGCCTCCCATGAGGACCAAAAGAATAACCTAATTCTAAGCTATCAAAATACTAAATTTCATTTAATCATACCCTTAAAAGTAATATGAATAAACAAACAAACCAACCAACCACCACAAACCTGAGTACTTACAGGGCTTAGGAAACAGACTCTCAGATCCAGAGTGTCAGAGGGCACTGAGCAAAGTCTCAGGCTTTCGTCTCTGAGAGAGATGTGCAGTTTTCCTACCTGATTCATCATTGAAAGAGGTGAAGCTGATCAGCATCTGCACATTGACTTCCCCACAGCCATTCACCAGAAGCCGAAAGTCTTCGGCAGTTAAGTCTTCTAAGGAATTTTTTGGAAGCACATCTAGTAGACCTTTCCTCATTGCCTAGAGAATTTGAAATTTTTCTTTTATTATAATTAGTACTTTATTTTCCATGGCATCTGTTTATACTATTAAAACTCAACATCTAATTTTAGTAGCATTCTCTAAAAATATTAGTTATCTAAAATGAAGAGAACAGAAGCAGGGCTATATTTTGACTTTCCTCTTAGCAGACTCAAGACAGAAAGGGGGAAGAACTGAGCACCTTGAACAGGCTACACTTCAGAAGTTACTTAGCGTTTTTAATCTGTTTGCTTGTTTATTTTGTTTTTCAAGACAGGGTTTCTCTGTGCAGCCCTGGCTGTCCTAGAACTCACTCTGTAGACCAGGCTGGCCTTGAACTCACAGAGATCCGCCTGCCTCTCCCTCCTGAGTGCTGGGATTAAAGGCATGCCCCACCACACCTGGCACTTAGTGTTTCTATACCCTAGTAGAAAATTGAAATTACTTGTACCACCCAGACTGAAACACAAAATCTGGACGCTTACTGAAAAGCACACCCAGAGCTGTGCCAAGTACCTTGGGTGCACTAATTATTCAGTCTCACCCTCATTTTGCAGAAGGAAACCAGCGCACAAGAGCACTACGCATCCTGCTACAGCAGCTGGATGGCAGTGAGTAGAGGGGTAACTGGAACTCAGAGAACTCCCACTCACCACCACTCTCGAATTTACTCAAGTTTTATCCTGGAAAAGGAGAGCACTAACATCACAGGACTGATGAGCTGATTTTTGGAAAGGGCCTGAATGCAGAACTGGCCCTTGGTTGCTGTCTTGAGAACTTCATGTTTGGAATGCCCCTCCACGGCTGTGCTTAGGGCAATGAGCCTTCCATTAAGCACTAGCCTAAACCATTTGTGTTAACGATGTGGTAGAAACATGCCTTCCTCTAAAACTGCAGTAACTGTGGCTAGAGGAACACACATGTAGGGCTAGCTGTCAATGAAAACCCTCGACTGTGACTCTCAGGCTTCCCTATGCAAATGCTACACATGTGCTGAAGCATCATCAAGATGCCAGAGAGGAAGAAGACTGTCTGGGACAGCTGTGCATGTCCCGCCCTGTAGAGAACATGGCCCTTCAGGTTCCGCCTGACACAGTCTCCTCCTCTGCTTATGTTGCGGGGATGTCTCTGTGTTTATTAAGTGTAACTCAGTCCAGTGAATATTTCTAGCTTACGTTAGTAAGTACAATGGTGACAAGATGCTTAAATAACCACATTTCAGCCCTTTCAACTTCTGCTCACCAGATGATTACATAGTTTTTCCAACAGTTATATCTGAAAGAAAATGAGTACTTACCAACTCTCAACTTTAGTTGTAAATTCATTTTAAGATTGAAAATGTTGACCTTCTGCAGACAAACAGATTACTGGACTAGTTTATCACAATGCAAAACAAAAATAGCTTCACCACATGACAGTATTTTCTACAAAATACTTACATGCAATGGCTGTTCTGCAACAACCAACATTCTGTGTTCTGCGTATTTCCTCACATACTCATAGACGTTCTGCGGAGTAACTGGTATATTTACACCATTTGGAATGAGTTCAACCTACAGAAAGTTCAGCAGTGACATTTAAAAGCAATTCTGACAAGCAATAACAGCTTATGAGAACTTTATTTTCTAAAATTTTAGAATTTAAAGATGAGTCTATCTGACAGATATCTGAGAGGTGCAAGCCTTTTCCTCCTAAGTACAAAAACCACTATGTCCCAGCCTGCATCACTAATTCTCGACTCATCTCTGGCAATGCTCACTTCCTGTATGCGTACAAGCTCCTTGTCTCAGTTTCTCTCTCTTGCTCCCTAGCCAAACTGTTCTTTATAAAACAAGCTCAACAAATAACCCAATTCTCTTGTAAAAATCAGAAAACTGTGGATTTGTTTTACCTGTCCTCCACCCTCCTCTTTACACAAGTCGATTGCAAATGCCAAATCCATTGCTGAGAAAACAGCATCAGCATCTGAACTCTGGGACGCGAGGATCAGTTGTCGTAAACTCTCATACATTACAGGGTCAAAAAAAGCAAAGTCATGCCAGTTGACCTGAGAAAATAATCACACAACACTCAAAAGAAGCATCCTTTCTTGACCCAACAGTAAATTAAAATCTGTGATAAATTTACCTTTTAGGGGAGGGGAAGTGATAAGGATTGAACCCGGAGCTTGTGGGCACTAAATAAGTGCTCTACCACTGAGCTATATCCCAGCCCTAATTTTATCTAACTTAAAGGTACAGTGAAAAAGAATTTCCCACAAAATACATAAAACTGCTTTAAAAAGAAAAATTAATAATTTTTTAAAAATAAATGGCTTTGAGAAGTCATTTAATTTTTCAAAATAGGAGTAGAAAAAGTTAACTGTTATGAGGTGGAGTCAACAGCATGCTTTTAAAATTATAGTAATAGTCTCAAAAATAATTTGGAAAGCCATCACAATTTATTGAACACTGATTATGTGAATAAGGTGGCTCTTGGCTCGACTAAATATCCTGTATGCTCTTGATGGCCACCATACAATACAGGTTACTAAATCCAAGTGATTCAATGGACTGCTCTAAGAGACTTGGTAACTTACAAAGGTCACATCCCTGAGTTAAACTGAAGTCTAGCATATCTCATGAGCAAAAGGGCCAACACACTGGCATTTCTATGCTTTCACTCAAGTTCTATGCAAAAAAGCATTTTAGTTGGAACATGGTAAAAATTAATGTGGTCTCAACTAAAAAAGAAAATATATATCTCTCATTATATAGGCTCATCTTAACAGAAAAAAATATTCAGTGGTTTGGTTAGAGGCAATTAATTTGGTACTACAGATGTGATCAAATACCGTGGGATGAGGAGGTCACAGGCCCAGGGGAAGGATCCTGTGGTTGCTTTGTTGAATGGACAAGATGTCCCCACCAAATTGTCTTCTAAAAATTGTTTATGCCCATATATTCAGTGTTGCTGTCAACTTCTGTCACAGAAGTTTTATGCAGTGGTCACTATGATGGCAGCCTCAGCTGGTCAAAGCACTAAGGATGACGACAGAAGGTCCAGTCATAAATGGGAGATCTGTGTCACCCTATCCGAGGCTCGAGAAAGAAGCGCTGCACAAACTTAACTATGGAGCACAACAAGACTCTTGAACTATGAACTCAGAACTGTGACTACCTACTCAAGACTGGGCCTTCAACACCCAGTCACAGGGTGGAGGGGCTCCCATCTCCCTAACAATTTATACCATTAATGGATGATGGGGGAGGACAGACTGTGTTCCTCAGCAATTTGACCACTGGTCAAGTACCCATGCTCCTGAAAACAACCTTCATGATACCCAATAGGTCACAAACAAAAACAAGACACGAAAACAGAAGAAGGTAATTAAAGGGAGCAGAAACCGGACAAAACAGAATGGGGAGAATGGGGATACAATCAAATTATTTACATAGATGAAAATATCATAACAAACTCACTATTGTGTATAAATAATATGTGCTAATAAAACCATTAAAGGGGCAATGAGTAGACCCCAGCTTTAGCAAAACAATCTACAATAGATGTATGGAATGGCCATCTTTGACAAAGACTCTGATATTCAATAGTTTGTATCAGTTTAGGAATTGTTCTGATACAGCTGAATAGTTAACAGCACACATTAACCTTGCCAGGCTACCAGACTACCAACACATAAAGAAAATAAGCTAACTCCATAAACCAGATGAATATCAAGCGTGTCTGCTTTCTTTGCCCCTCTGTGGCACTTACATGTATTTTTCAAGTTGGACTGTTGCTTAAGACTATCTCTGTACTCTACTGCCAACCTAGTGACCAATTATAGTGGCTTAGGCTTCCCAAGCACTGTGTGCCAAGCACAATGCCTGTGTCTTTATAAAGCTGTCAAGAGAACTTCTCTTCAGTAGGATCCAGGTCTGTCAGGAACCAATCATAACTCTGTCACCACTATCCTGTGCCATCTCCCCATATAACAAAGACTTTATCTACGTCATTAAATACTTGACAATTATTTATGACTGTAATGTTTTAATACAAAGTGAATGCTATACAGTGTACTATCATTTATTTCGCAAAAGAAAATGTTTACAATGGTAAAATCAGTTATATGCATCAAACTTACTTTTCTACCAAGCAACACTTTAATTACATGCCTATTCAATGTGATAGGACATAGTTCATTTTGCAACAGACATAGTCCAAGAATCCTAAAAATAAGAACAGAAATATAATTTAAATTCAAAACTAATTTTAGAATTAGTCCCACATACATCAACATATATAAAAATATATAATATTTTGAGAAATTCTCTAAGCCTAATTGAATACATATCCAGTTTTAAAGCTAATAATATATTTTTTAGCCAGATGTGGTGACACACCTCTAGATCCATAGCCCTGGGAGGCTCGCAGGAAGATCATGAATTTAAGTCCGGCTTGGGCTACATAGAAAGCTTGGGGCTAGAGGAGTAGCTCAGTGGTAGAGAGCATGTTTAGCACTGACAAAGCCCTGGGTCCAATCCCCAGAACCCCACGTCCCCAGATGAAACAGTAAGAATAGTTAGTTTACCTGCCAATGTTTCTGAAACAATTCAACCTTGCTTCTGTGTTCTTGCCAGGTCTTGGAGTATAAAATCCTCTCTTCCCGGGTTGGTAAAACAAAGGAGCATTGTCATCACCATCGTCCGTGTCATCTAAATCCATGTCTACCACACTTCGACTAGAGCCATGACGCTTGCGGTTTTCCTAATAACAAAGTCATAAGAAAAGCAGCTCCTGAGCTCCTTTGAAAAGAGGAATGGGGGTGGGGTGGGAAACCGGGGGTGGAGCTGGTGGGGGAGGGGGCATCTCTGGGACAAGCTGGAGACCTGCCACGGGAGAGGCTCCTGGGAGGACAGGAAGTTAATCCAGCTGAGACTCCTAGGAGAGGGGGATATGGAGACTGAAGTGGTTACCCTCTATAGCCAAGAAGGACTTCCAGTGGAGGGGATACTAACCCACTCACAACACTTTCGACCCAAAATTTATCCTGCCTATAGGACGTGCAAGGAAAAAGATGTAGCAGAATTTGAGGAAATGGCCAGCCGATGACTAGCCCAACTTGAGACCCATTCCATGGAAAGAGTCAACCCCTGACACTATTAATGATACTCAGCCCTGCTTGCAGACAGGAACCTAGCTAGCCGGGCTCCACCAGCAGCAGCTTGAAACAGATGCCAAGACTCACAGCCAAACTTTAGATGGAGATCTGAGAATCTTGTAGAAGATTTGGGGGAAGGATGGAGGAATCCAAGAACTCCACAAGAAGACCAACAGAGTCATCTAACCTGGACCCATAGATGATCACAGAGACTAAACCAACAACCTAAGAGCATGTAGCATGTACTGGACCTAGGCACCCTACACATATGGAGCTGATGGGCAACTTGGTCTTCATGTGGGCCCCCCTAGCAATTGTAGCAGGAGGCTGTCCCTGGCAGACTGTTGCCTGTTGCTGAATCACTCTCCCCTAGCTGGGCTGCCTTGTCTGGTCTCAGTGGAAGAGCACATGCTTAATCCTGATGCAACATGAAGAGCCAGGACAGGATGGCATGGGAGGCTGGGGGCTCCCTTCTATGTGAAGGAGAGTGGGGGGGGTGGGTGGGAATGGAAGGAAAGGAGGGAGGGGCTGCGATTGGGATGTAAAGTGAATAAATTAATAAATTAAAGAGGAAAAAAAGAAATGGTTCTCTGAAATCAAAGTAAAAGGAAAGCAGAAGAGCATTCATATTTAAAGGTAAACACTAAGGTACAATACACAAACCTTACATATGTTCAGTCTTCTCTACATTTTACATATTTACTTATCTGCTTATTGTTTGTTTACTACTGTTTTATGTGTATAGGTGTTTTGGTTGCATGTAAGCCTGTGTATTTAATGCACAGCAGAGGCCAGAAGAGGGCATCAGATTCCCCTGGGACCAGAGATACAAATAGTTATAAGGTGACATGTGGGTGCTGGGAATTGAACCCTGGCTCTCTGGAAGAGCAGCCAGGTGATCTTAACTGCTGAGCCAACTCTCCAACTTAATGTCTATTATTCATATAAAAACACTTGGAACTGGGACCTCAATCAAGTGGGAGAATGCTTGCCTGGCAAGCACAAAGCCCTGCGCAGTTGATCTTCAACTGCATAAACCAGGCATGCCAGCACAGGCCTGTAATCCCAGCACTGGGAAGGCTGAGATAAGACAATGATGACTAAATTTCCCAAGTCTGTGTTAGAGTAAAGCCCTGCCTTAAAAACAAAACAAACAAAAACCACTCTTTCATTTAAATGCCTAGACTTTGTTGTTGTTTTTGAACCAGCTTCAGGCTTCTGAACTCACAGTTCTTTCAGCACTGGAATGATGAGATTCCACTATCTTGGCAGCTGTAGTTTTCTGCTAAGAAGTCCATTGTTTTTCAAATCACTGTTTCCCTGTTTTGAATATTTCATTGTGTTTGGAGAGTTCTAGTTCAGTCTGCTTGAAGTTTCCCTGACCTTGAATTTGTAAATCTACATCTTAGAAGAAACTGGTCAGTCTTGTCTTGTTTTTGGTGTGTTGAGTAGTTTTAGAGCTTAGAAGATCTGTAGCTAGTACATCTTGAGTATTTGTAGCTAGTACGTTTTAAATATTAGGCGAGATTCTTAAGTTGTATTAAAAACTGCATTTAAGGGAGAGGGCCTTTCTAGCACAACGGGAGTCACAATGCCAACTACATTTCAAAACTGTTAAATGCTATGTCGGTGTATCCTGCATATGCAGCACCTGGGGTGTCTTGGGCATTGCCTCCTAAGCAGATAACTCTCAAAGTCTTTGTCATCTTTCAGGTAGAATAGAAGAACAAGAATTAGATTTACCCTGCTGCTGAAGACAGTGTACTAGCCATTTATTTGTCAAGTTCTTACTTCTCTTTCCAATCTGTGTGCTACTATATGTTTGCTCAGAATTTGCATTTTGTGCTGAGTTTTTATTGTAGCTAATGGAAGTGACTGAAGTGAGTTTGTTCCTCTTGGTTAGCACTAGACTTAATTACAAAGCACGAGAAACAAACCGCACCACACCCACAGGGTTTCTTTGTCTTTGGCATCAACAGCTTCCTGGAGGAGTAACTCCTAGGATTCCACCCTGTTCTTGCCTTTGCTGCTCAGTTCCCTGGATCTCCAAACTAAAGCTTAATTCAGTCTGTATTCAGACATAAACAGTCAAGTGACTGGGATCCATCAATGTATTAAATGTATTTTTTACAATTGACTCAGCCATTTCATAATTTGACTTTGTACTGTGAAATATGCATTTACAAAGACATCTCCTAATTCCTGGTTTGTTTGTTTTTTAGATTGTTCTTACTGCTTATTATGACATGTACTGAAAATGAATTCCCTTACCTGTACCTTTTCTGAGGAGTCTAATAATCCGAGGTCCAAGATACTATCAGCTCCATTTTCCCTAAAAACAAACAAAACCCTTTTACATTCCAGAGAGGTGAAATGCCTAAAATTTTGTGTGAGAGTATCTACTCATATTTATTACACATTCAAAAAACCAATTTAGCCCCAAACCAGGGAACATGCTATAATCCTGGCGCTTGGGAGCTGGTACCACATAGGAAACTCGGGACCAGTTCCTGCGCTACACTGCCAAGATACTTTCAAAGATAAAGCAACCGGAAATCAAAACTAAACTAAACCCAAAAACTCTGTTACCTGCTACACACACAACTTAAGACATGGCTATGGCTTCCTGATGTATTAGAACATGTACAGTCTTTATTGCGATGCTAAAACTTTAGCACAAAACAAGCAATGCAGAAAAGGCAGAAGAACGCTCAGTACACAATTATAGCAGGAGACAAATTCCCTAAGGTAAGCCTAACATACCACTAGCAAATGCACTATTCACCCCATAAAACCAGATGTTACTTTTGCTCAGTAGAAAGTACTAAGTTAGCAATGCTTACATATATTTACAAAGTCTTTTTTATTTTTTTTTAAAGATTTCATTTATTTATTGTATATATAGTGTTCTGCCAGCACCAGATCTCATTGTAGATGGTTGTGAGCCACCATGTGGTTGCTGGGAATTGAACTCAGGACCTTTGGAAGAACAGCCAGTGTTATTAACCTCTGAGCCATCTCTCCAGCCCCAAAGTCTTTCTATTAAAAAATGAAGTTTTCTCTCAACTTTTTGTATAATGGGCTAAGCTAGTCTCAGTCTGCTCACTACTCCAAAGACAAGGCAAAAGAATGAATAATACATAGAAGTACAGAGAAAAATAGTAGCAACGATAACAAAGGAAATCATCAGTAGATCAACAGCTTTTGAGTTGGACGATTCAAAGGCCTTGAAAAAATGGCTGTTTAGTTCCCGTGCTCAACCCAACTGTTTACAGTACTTCTAGAGCCGCATCTAATCTTGTTCTCTATCCAAAATTATGATTAGAAAGACATTTCTACCTAACATCTGGGATGTTAATAAAGGCGGTACCTAGGGTGGTGGTTTGAATAAGAACGGCCCCCACAGACTCATGTGTTTGAATGCTTAGTCATCAGGGAGCTGCCCTATTTGGGAGGTGTGGCCTTGCTGGAGGAAGTGTGTCACTGGGGATGAGCTTTGAGGTTCCAAAAGCCCATGCCAGGTTCCACAGCTCTCTCCCTTCCTGCTGCCTGTGCATCAGGATGTTGCACTCTCAGCTCCTTCTCCAGCACCATGTCTGCCATGTTTCTTTCCCACCATGATGATAATGGACTAAACCTCCAAAAGCCAACCCCAACTAAATGCTTTCCTTTATAAGAGGTGCCTTGGTTATGGTGTCTCTTCACAGCAATAGAATGTGACTAAGACACCTAGTATGTATATGGTTCACAAAAATTTTCATTAAAATAATCCTGAGATCAGGAACATATGAATAAAATTTTTAAAAACCAATACGGAAATTAATTAATTAATCCATGCTTTGAGAGGGCTGAAAGTGCAACATAGAAGCCATCTATGTACAGCAAATCTTCCTAATGTCACTTCTACTTGTCAACCCCAAGTAGAGGTACAATTTGGTATTTTCAGATTTCATATTCAAACAAATATACTTTGCAGATGGGAAAAAATGTGCACAAAATTTTAAGGTGAGTTTGGAGCCCTAAGAGAAATGTCATATTTAACACAAAGTTAGGATATTTAACCCAAGACTGTGAGTGTAATGTGGTCTCTTGCCATGGGTGGAATCTGAGGTTTAATTTCAGATATACTTCTTTCAAATGAAACATTTTCTAAGCCAGACACGGTAGCTCTAGGTCCCAGCATTCACAAGTGTGAGGCAGGAAGTGAGGGGTGCAAGGCTAGTCTTGTCTCATAAACAAAACAGAACAATTCTAGCTACCTTCTATAACCTATTAAAGCATGAAAATTCAGGTATTGCCCTTATGAGAAAGTATCACACTTTGTATTTTATATGTATGGGTGTTTTGCCTGCATGTCTGTCTACCTATGTGTGTGCAGTGTCCAGAGCTCGAAGAGGGTGTCAGATCCTCTGGACCTGTGGTAGCAGGTGGTTGTCAGTCACCACATGGGTGCTGGGAACCAAGCCTGGGTCCTCTGCAAGAGCAACAAATGCTCTTAACAACTGAGCCTTGCCATAATGTTTAGGACATGGTGAAAATCCCATAATCTGGAAAGCAAAGTGGCTACTGTTTAAACTGAAATGCTGTTCAACTGTCCAGTTACCGTCCGTGTGCAATGATGAGTTCCATGGCCTCATCCACCCTTGCCCTCAGAGAATCTTCACTTGCTAGAAGCAGCAGCAGCTGAGCTGGGGATAATTCCAACAGCATGCCAGTGATTTTACTTGCAAACGCCTGTAAAGGAGGAGCAAATGTCACTTCATCAACTCTGTGCTTGTTAAAAGCTACAATCAACTAGCAAGGCTTTCATGAGACTGCAAGGCCAGTCAGATAACTCCAACATGGATGGCACAGTCCATGAATGAGCAGTTTTGTTGGGGCTCGAATACTTGTATGAGCCTTTTTTTTTTTTTTTAAGGTATTTGAATTCCAAGTAAACACACATACAGTTTCTATCTTCCTCAGAGGACCAAAACCACTCGTTTTCATTTAGTACAGAAAAAAAGGAGGGGAGGAGAAAGGTGCCTATTTACTTAAGGCTGAATTACCGTATGACACAATCGATTTTGTCTTATTAGTCTTTTGGCCCCATAATGCACAAGCACCAAAACAAACAACAAAGAAAAACAAAAACCCTCAACTAGTTTACAGGTCGCACATTGTATGAGAGAAAACAGACAAAAGAATAAAATTGAAATCGCGAGCTGTTTTATCAGTTGTAAAGGACCACCATTTGTTCCAGGTACAGCACACTAGCAGGTCAGGTCTACTTCCAAAAGTAATGAGGACTTTGCAGGTAAAAATCACAGCGATTCTTTAACACAAAATAAACTCAAACTTGAGCTAAGTTGCGTGGGGAAGACTCATGTTACAGAGCTATTTCCAAGCAACTTTCATTCCTTCTGAGCCCCTCATCTCTGTACAGCATACAGTCCTCAGCCAGGTAGCTGCTTAGTAGCTGACAGTTAGAAAAGAAAACCAAACAGACATTTTTTTTTTTTGAGAGGGAAACAACTCCACACAGTCAGAAGTAGGACCGCACCCCAGCACTTACAGGCTGCATGGCTTGCACTCGTGGATAAAGCCTCTCTCCAAGTGCCTGCCGATGAGCTGGAAGAGGATCGGGGTCATCACTGGGATTCCCCTCAGAAGCAGGTCTAAAAGGCCTGGTGTCGATGGAAAGCTGTCTCCTGAAGTCTCTGTGAAAGACAAAAGCTGTTATGACTCCATTTCCTTTGCTGACCAACAGAAAACCAGAGTACATACAGATGGGGCCAACTGTGACACACGGTGGTATGGCATCTAAATACAAAATGTTTGAGGAATAAAGATGATCTAGGTTTGTCACAAAAAATGTACATGTAATATATATTTTAATTCTACGGGAACAGGACCAGACTCAAGAGATGACCCACAATTCCTGGAAGTTCTAAACAAAAGTAAATGTAATCCATTGCAACAAGGGAAAATTAAAAGTAATACAATTTACCACAATTAAGACTCAAAGTAGGAAATCGATAATTTCAGTGAAATGTCAAACTTTAGTGAATGAAAAAGGCGGTGTAATTTTAAATGTCCTCGGGTTGTTAAAGCGGAACCTTTCTTTAGTAACAAGCGACTGTTACCATGTATCTACCCAAACAACCAATCTTACCCTGGCTTACAAGCCCCTCTCCAACCTGTCTAGTACTGCTAGTGTTCAGTAAAAACTCAAGTCCGTCATACCTATCCCGATCTCTCCGAGATCCTGCTCGCAAGCCACTACTCCTCCTCATTTCCCTCTCTCTCTCTCTTTCCCGATCTCTCTCTCCTCGGTTCCTCAATCTTTGCATTAAACCTAGAAGAAAAGATGAAACAAGGAACATTGGTACAGGTACAGAAGGTGACAGTCAGCCAGTGCCTTTCCCTGTCTCCTCAGGGTGTGTGCAGTACATCCTGTGTTCCTCCACACGCCGCCAGAGACGTCTACACCACACCCCTTGACACAGGGTCTCTCCCTCAACACGGGCTATCAACACATGCAAGCCATGTCCAGCTTTTAATGTGCTGGGATTTGAACTTGGGCCTTCCTGCTCTCACAGCAAGCACTCTCACTACACTATCTCCCCAGTGCCTTGCTTTCTGAGGGTTGCTGATAGTTGTACAGAATGTACATGGCCCATCATATAAGTTGACTTTCATATTTGTGAAACAATATATGAAACAATCCAGCAAGAGCTGGACTGGTTTCACTATAAACAGTGCTGAGATTCTTACACGGCTGAACCCACTGAAGACCTTTTTATCCTTAGTTTTTGGCTTTGAACATTTATAGATCAGCAAGGCATTAGCTATTATTATTACTTTTAAATTCCAATGCTCAATGGTTTCTTTCTTAAAATGACATTTTTAATTGCTGTACTGCAACAAATGGCATGCACAGGCCACAGCACATGTACAGAGGCCACAGGACAACCCACAAACCGGCTTCTTCCCCTATGTGGACCTGGGGCTCAAACTCACAGAATCAGGTTGGCAGCAAGTGCGCTTATACTGGATGTATCTTACCTGCCCTTGAGAATGCTTTCTTAATATATTTGAAAAGATATTTCTAAAATGTTAAGATTATCCAAGTCTCTTCATTCAAATCTCTTAATCTTTTTTTTTTTAAGATTTCTTTTGTTTTATGCACATTGGTGTTTTGCCTGCTTGTATATGTCTGTGTGAGGGTGTCAGATCCCCTTGAACTGGAGTTACGGACAGTTGCCAAGCTGCCATGTGGGTGCTGGGATTTGAACCTGGGTCCTTTGGAAGAGCAGCCAGTGCTCTTAACTGCTGAGCCATCTCTCCAGACCCTGTTAATCTACTTTTATCATAAGTTAAACAGTAAAAGTGATGATCATAAAGACTAGTGAACTCTCCATCTGTTCACCCTCTGTTGTTTCTGCAGCCCATTCATGGTGGTAAATTTACACATGCCCAACAAGATACAGATGTAGGCTAAGTAACCTGTGTGAACTTCCTCTGACCTAAGTGCTCCACGCACTTATAAAGCTGGCAATCCTCTGGCCGTACGGGGCACACGTCACCAATTATCATCCCCTACAGCTAGTGTCCTCACAAAGCTTTAATGTACTAACTGAAAATCAGCTGTGAGTTCTAAATCTCACGTGCTGGGTTTGTAATGAGGCTGCAACATTCCAAGATGGTAATTAGGTAAAGCTCGATCTTTATTTAAGATTTATTTACTTATCATGTGTACAGTGTTCTGCCTGCATGTATGGCTGAAGGCCAGAAGAGGGCACCAGATCTCAATATAGATGTTGTGAGCTACCATGTGGATGCTGGGAACTGAACTAGGGACCTCAGGAAGAGCAGCCAGTGCTCTTAACCTCTGAGCCATCTCTTCAGTTCCTAAAGCCCTATTTTTAAAGAGGAAAAAAGCCCCACTGACATTAAAATAATAATAAGCATAGTGACATGGTTGGTTTACATATGGTCTCAAACTCTTAACTTCACTGGGAGCAGAGCATGTTTGCGTAAGACTGTAAAAATTAATAAACACAAGGCCTTCTCCTTCATGAGGACCTGACCTCACTTCCTCTACAGACATTCCACAGAACTCAGTCCTTGGGACTATCTGTACTTACATAGCTGACTGGTTTGCTCTCACTCCCCAATCCCCACTTGCGTCATGGCCTAAACATCAATTTTGTTCCCTGTGTGCTTAAGTACTGCCTGAAAACTGTTTTGGTGGTTCACTCCTCTACGGAGGTAGTCGAACCCTGGTGCGTTGGCTTAAAAAAACTTGTCTATCAAGCCGGGCGGTGGTGGCGCACGCCTTTAATCCCAGCACTTGGGAGGCAGAGGCAGGCGGATCTTTGTGAGTTCGAGGCCAGCCTGGTCTACAAAGCGAGTCCAGGACAGCCAGAGATATTCAGAGAAACCCTGTCTCGAAAAACCAAAAAAAAAAAAAAAACAGTGAATCTGGGACTTTGGTGGTCTCTGGGAGTCAGGCCCCCGGGGAACCCCCTAGGGTTCAACATTTGTGAATCAAGCTTAAAACAGCCTAAACTAGAGAATTCTGTTTTCTCTCAGATAGCTACCAATCAATAACAGAGTGAAAGAAACTCCCCAACTCTCTCACTGGATTGTCTTAGTACCACTTAGTGTCATCTCCAAACATGTAACAATTGGTGAAGAGCCAATGTAGTCACAGACATCTAAGAAGATGCTGTAGTAGAAACCGAACTGTTAACCTGTCAGTGCGAGGAGTTGGGTCAACACTAAATCCTACTCTAGAATAAAACTGTGTAAAATGTAGATGCACACACATATAGCCATGACTACCAATGTTGTGACTAACGAGAAACATGACAACGCCTGAAAATCTGTAGTGACTTACTTGTATGGGTACCTTTGTTGGCATTTTGGATACAATCTAAATTTGGCAATTTTTCATTTGATAAAAATGCTTGTGCAATGGCTGTATAAAAACTTCGTGCTACACCACTGCCCTCTCCTGGTTCATCCTTAAAGGTGACTTTAACTCTGTGGACAGCCATGGGTGTGGTAGCACATCTCCGACCAAAATGGTTGTTGAGCTGTCTCATGGTCTGCTGAATGAGAAGATCCCGGTCTCGATCAACCTGTTAAAATCACCAAGTCAGTGCTGGAAACCACAGGGTTTCCACAAAAGCCGAAAAACAGAATTTCACCTTTCCCTTGCTAGTTTAAATACTACAAAGAAATCTGAGGTCTCAGAAGCTTTTACACTATAAATATACAACTTTCCAAAACAAGAAGAAAGTCCTACATTAAATCAGGCTAATGGAATTTAACTTAATCTAAATCTTTCAAAGATCCACCAGAAAACAATCCCATTCATCTGGTACACGAGCATGAATTCCAAGTGGATCAAAGATGTGAATTTACTTTCTCTCGAAACAGCATCTTAGTATGTAATCCAGGCTAGGCTGGAATTTATTCTATAGCCCAGGAGGGCCTCAAACTCATGAACCTCCTACAGTACTGATGCCCAAACACATATAACTCCCACAGCGACAGCAAATATAAGTGTGAAAAATGACATGCTAAAGAAAACCCCGGCAGATTCCATCACATGCAGAGACATATTCATGCACAGGATGTGTATCACCTAAAACCATTGGTAAACAACTTCTCCACTCTGAGGGGTTGGCAAGGTGGCTAAGCAGCTACAGGCACTTGCCAAAAATCCTGACAACCTAAGTTCAATCCCTGGAACTGAGATGACAGAGGAGACAGTGACACCTCCACGTTGTCTTCTCACCTCTACACATGTTCTGATAGACTGTATGTATGTACGTACCACACAGACATATAAATAAGATTTTTTTTAAAACGGAATTTTTTTTTGTTTTCTTTTTTGAGAGAAGGTCTCACTGTGTGGCTCCTGGCTGGCCTTGAACTTAGTTTGTGGACCAGTCTAACCTTGAACTCAGAGAGATCCACCTGCATCTGCCTTCCCAGCGCTGGGATTTAAGGCATATGCCACCATGCCCATGTGGGAAAAAAAATTAATTTGAGAAAAAGGAACTTTATACCAAAAAATTGGCAAAATACACCAAGAGATCACAGAAAAGCACAGGATCTTTAAAAAATAAAATAAAGATCTTAAATACATGAAAGGTTTAAGTTTTCTTAAAATAAGAAATTCAAATTAAAACTACATGGAGATATTATTTATTAACAAAAATGTAAAATTCTGGCAGCAAAATTATGAGGAACCAAGCATTCCCACTTAGATATGATCTACAGGCAATAAACTACAAACTAACCGTAAGCCTTAAGTTATTACCAATAATCACTTTACGCCAGATGTGATGGACCATGCCTGTATTAATCTCAGAACTTGTTAGAGTGAGGCAAGAGACTTGCCAGAAGTTTAAAGCCAGCCTAGGCCACACTGTGAGTTCTAAACCAGCCTAGGTGATAGACTGAGTCCCTGTTTCAAAACAACCACAAAAAGAAAAACTTTTACTGGTGGTAGTAGTAATGTCGTAATTCTAAGATCTTCTAAGATGTGGAGTAGAAGCAAAGAGTCCACCAATGTTGAGAGGCTGGAAGAAAGGAATCTTCAAGTACAATTCAATGTCTCATTATGAATTCGTAGTAATTTCTTAAAGGCCTAGAACTATGCCATGTAACCTCAGATCAGAGCCCTTAAGTTTTAACCATAAAATACAATTTCTTAAAGAAATAGCCAATTTAAGGCACATGGCAGGCAGAGGTGCACAAGACACACATTGGAAAGTAACAAGGAAGGCTATTATGCATAATATTAAAAGGGAAAGGCACTAAAAAGGACACAAAAACTAGTCAACAAAACAAATCAACAAGAACAGTATGAATGGAATTCTGTACACCATTAAATTTATGGAATGTAGCTTGTGTGTGTGCATGCTCATGTGTCTGTGCATACATGTGTGCAGATCTGCAAACCCCTGTGGTAGCCTTTCTCTCCCTTGCTTTGTGAGCAGGGCGGGCACTTACTGACTTCAGCAAGACCAGCTGACCAAGGAGCACCAAGAACCCTGTGCCCCAGAGCCAAGACCAAAGGCACACACCACCACATTTGGTTTCTTCAGTGGCTGCTGGAGATCTGAACTCAGGGCCTTGTGCTTGGATGACAATTACTACCAACTGAAAAAAAGTCATCTAAAAAAATTACCTGCTCTTACTTTTATGACTATTATTTCTTTAAAATGTTAATTATAAACACATATCAATCTGAAAAACATTTATTATTATGATGATGATGCATGTTTTAAAAGTTGTGAAGTGAGCTGGGCGTGGTGGCACATACCTTTAGTCCCAGCACTTGGGAGGCAGAGGCAGGCAGATCTCTGTAAGTTCGCGGCTAGCCTGGTCTACAGAGTGAGTTCAGGACAGTCAGGGCTACATAGAGAAACCCTGTCTCAAAAAAACAAAAGGAGGGAGGGGTGTGAAGTGGCATACTATAGAAAGAGAAAATCTAAATACCTTTACCTCTAGTGATAAATCTCTTGATTGCTGGTTCCTCAGTTTTTCCATTTCTCTACGGAACTTTGATTCTTTTACCTCAAAACCACCCAACTCAGTTAAGATCTTTAAAAAAGAAAAGTTAACAATTATTCACTGAAACATGTTCTTATCATGCAGAACAGAATTAAAGTGCAAAAAATACACACCGATCCAGGCTCTGCTCCAACGTCTTCCATGAATACTCTGCCAAACAGCTCTAAAGAAAGGCGCCAACGCCCCAGCAGCATGTCGTGAGAAATGACCATCCCCATGAAACTACACTGAGGTCTGGAAGAAATTGAATAGACAGAAGAAAGTAATTAATCAATCCCCAAATTCAGACTTTTGGTCAATAACAGTACCTTTCTTGGTCTTTTAATATTCTTATATCTTAAGTATCTCAAATCATATCCTATTTAATGAAAGAATCATTCCATGACTTCATGTCTCTGATATGTATGTGATTCTGTGTACACACACACACACCCCATCAGGGCATCTTCTATCTTCAACTCCCATTTTATTTTCCTTCCTTTCTTCAGAGTCAAATGTCCATCTCTACTTGGATCCTTTCTAGAATTTTTATCTGTAAAAATTTTTTATAGATAAATAAAATAGTTATCTACATTAGTGGTGGTTAATTAGAGCCCAACATGGAGAAAATTTACTATGGCCTCATGACAACAGTATGTCCCTGTAAATTTTATCCACCTGTACCATCCACCTCCCTCCTGTCCAGATCAGCCCATTTTCTACCTTCTGTCCCTCCAGAGTGGCACAAGTCCATCTTCCTTTGACATGATGTCCTTTCCATCCCTAAAGCTAATTTGCTAACCCAACTCCGTTCTTCCTCAGCAGTTTGAACTACTACAGTTTTCTACCTGGTCTTCCTACTTCTACTTCATCTCTCCGATCTGATCTACATACTCTAAACACCTTGTCATATTACCTCTAAGTCTAGGCTATTTCAGTTCAACAAAGGATCAATTTTTTAAAAGTGAAAGTCCAGAAAGCTCATTAATATTTAACTATCTGATAATAAATTAGGAAATCACAGAAGAGTAGCATTAATTCTAATACTTACAAATACATTTTAAAAAGTGAAATCTCTTTTTAGTATCTCAAATCATATCCTATTTAATGAAAGAACCATTCCATGACTTCATGTCTCTGATGTGTATGTGATTCTGTCTTTTTAAAAGTGTAACAGTCACAGGAGTATTCTTCACTTGGCCATACCTGAACGATGTGAGGGGCGGCCCTTCGCTTTCGGTGAGTCCTATTTCTGCTAGTAAACTGCTTTTCAATTGGGCAGCAACATCGTGAGCAGATGGCCCTGGCTTTGAACTCTCGGCCTCTTCAGCCACCACATTCTGTTCTTCTCCTTTCTTTTGCCGGTTTTGCATGTTCATTACATTTTTCAGATTTGCAGCATAAGACATTTTAGTTGGAAGAACCTATGCAATTTTAGGTTTAAGAGTTACACATTGAGGGGGAAAAGATTATGTTTTTAATTTAATCGAAGGGCACAGAAGTTAAAGACACTCCTTTCCAGAGCTCCCGCCAGAGCTAGTGCCGTCTGCGGGGCATCCTGAAACCTGTGCAGGACACAAATTCCAATGTACTCACCAAGGCAGCCTCAGAGAATTTCAAAGCAACTTTTTATATTTTTACTTATATTTATACTATGTATTATAATACTTACAATGTTTACCCTACATATTTCTAATAATCTTAGTATCACACTCTCCTTTATAAAAATCTACTAAGCTGTGTTCCTCTTATGCTGCCTTTAAACATGACAGCTTTTCCCCCCCAAGAAAAACAGAAGAATATAATTCGACTTCTCAAATCAGGCTTTTATCTCTCAAAACTAAATCTGTCATGTAAGTAGTTGTGTGATAACTAACATTTCCACTTGAAATTTATAATCTTTTCAAGTCTTCTTTCTTACCTAAATGTTTCCTTGGTTATAAAGAACAAGACAGTACCCAAGGCAGAATTGCTCAGGCGTCATTATCAATACTGTCTCATTTATTTGTATTCTTGATTCAAGTAACTCGGCACATCAAGAAAAAAAAAAACCTTGAAACTGAAATTACCTAAGTGTGTCTGTAAGTATTGAAAACCTAAGTATCATTTGAAACCTTAAATGTTCAGCAGCATACAGTTAACAACCCTTGGCAACAGCCTAAGCACACGATAAAGCTGTATCATGTGTAAAATGAGCCGACACAGAAAATCAGGGAAAGCAACAATTCTATTACGCTCAAAGCAAGGGGCTTCTGATGTTCCTACTACTGGGGAAAATAAAATACTCTGCATTTCTTCACATCTGGATGCTGAGGAAAGGACAATTCAACAAATACATTGTCAACTTTTACTATCTTACCTCGAGGCAGTTTCTGTCCATTGTAACTTCCAGTAAGCACTTCCCACTACCAGTAGATGAGGAATAAAGACCCTGACTTGGACGACCAAAAAGATCTTCCTTTCTAGCATTTGGCTGGAATTTCAACAAGACATATTATAGTTAGATGGAACACTTCAAAATCACCTATAAAAGAACACTAGACCTATTTAGTTCACCTGCAACAAGTGTGGCTGATCAGCCAAAGGTATGGCTTCAGCCAAAGGCACTTCAAATGGATTTGGGGGTATACATCCAAGGAAAGTCATGGAGTCTGAACGACGGAAAAACGGATGGTTTTGGCCAGTTTCTGCAGGAAGAGATTCGTCATCCTTATCATTCAAAGTGGCACCTAAACATTAAAAAAAAAAAAAGTAATTAGAAAGAGCAGCAGAGTGTTCAATCTAAAATGCTTGAATCTCTTAGAACATACTAACTAACATACTAGAAACCAAGTTAAGAGCTGGAGATGAAGTGCAATGGTAGAGCTCTTGCACAGCACGTGTGAAACCCTGCGCCTGGGTTTGACCCTGCAATGCACATGTACATGCATGCATGCACACATGAGTTAGTAATCTAAACTTTTGTTGTTCTGTGGAGTTTTGTTTTAAAAACAAGAGTCTCACTCTGTGACAGTGGCTGTCCTAGAACTCACCATGAAGACTAGACTGGCCTGCCTCTGTTTACCTCAGTACTGGGATTAAAGGCCTATGACACTACACCTAGCTTTTGGTGTTTTTTTCAAAGTGACAACCCAAAATTATTGAATGCATTATTTATCATACGACAATAAAAATGAAGGACTGGAGAGATGGCTAAGTGGTTAAGAGCACTGGCTGCTCTTCCAGAGGACCTGGGTTCAAGTCCCAGCACCCACACAGCAACTCACAATTGTCTGTAACTTCTGTTGCAGGGAACACTGTCTCACAGATAGATACAGTCAAAACACCAACGTCCATTAAACAAAAGTTAAAAAGACAAAAATAAAGCTGTAATGAATACTGGTCCATCTATATTGAACAGTTTTCTTACATCCTCTCTTTAGATCTGGACAAAAAAGGTAAAATACTAGTTCCCTGCACGTATTTCAGGACTCAGCTGTCACCACTAGAGGAGATGACCAGAGGCTGAAATCTGACCATCTGCTCCCTGCACTGAAATAAACAATGAGCCATTTACATATCCGGCCAACTAGTAAGTCAGCACACCACTAACCGCTCTCCTTAATGGAACAAAACGTGGGCAGTACTTACTAAGCTGTGGAAACAGTGAATTTTGGCTGGATTTTCAAAAAAAGAAAAAAGCTAAATCTACCACCACAAACACCACCAACAACAAAGCCCAACCCAGTCACAGTTGTCTTGCCTAAGCTAATAAGTAATGGCTGGAAATAATAAACAAGAAACTGGACTATTCGACCCTGTTTTAAATCTTTAAATCCCAACTAAACTAATAGAAAACTATACGGAGGCTCTATAATAGTGGATCTCAACCGTCCTAATGCTGCGCCCCTTTAATAAAGTTCTTCATGTGTGGTGATCCCCAACCATAAAATTATTTTTACTGCTACTTCATAACTGTAATTTTGCTATTGTTATGAATCATAATAAAAATTTCGGGTTTCCTGATGGTCTTGGGAGACCCCTACCTATGGTACTTCAGCCCCAGAGGGGTTGAGACCCACAGGTTAAGAACCACTGCTCTACAAGATCCTACAAAGTTTTGTGGCATTAATTCTTTTCTTAGGGGCTGGAGAGATGGCTCTGTGGTTAAGAGCACTGGCTGCTCTTCCAATAGACTTGGGTTCAAATCCCAAAACTTGGGAGGCAGAGGCAGGAGGATCACTGTAAGTTCAAGGCCAGCCTAGTCTACAAAGTGAGCACAGGACATCCAGGGATACATACACAGAAAAACCCTGTCTTGAAAACAAAACAACAATAAAAAAAAAAAATCAAAAAACAAAACTTTTCTTAGTTTCTATGCGCAAGCATAATTTACATTTTCTTAAATAAATCTATTTTGTATCAATATTAACAAAGGCTTTCCTAGGACTTAAATATAAAGAAATGAAAAAAAACTCTATAAGAAAAAGCATGGACAACTGGAAAATTGACAAAATTAATTCAGTCTTAAATACAAAATATATAATGCAAGGATATATAAGGGAAATGACAGAAATGGTAAGAAATTCGACACAGAGAAGAAAAGAGAAATTCCCACCCAGACAGAAAATAACGCAGTTAAGAACCCTGGAGGCAACCCTGAGGCAGTCACTGCATAAAGCAGACTGGGGGACTTTCTGTGCACTAACTTTGATTGGTGTCGTCATCATTCTCATGTTCTGAATCTTCATTATCAATACCCAGTTCCAAAAGTTCTCGTGTCCTTAAAAAGAAAAAAGTTAGTCAAGTATTTGTATGATATGAAGGGGAAGGGGGGTGTGTAGGAAGTTAGATTAATTAAATTAGATTTAGAAAATATCTAGGGGTTTCTGATACAGTCTCTTAATTCCGGGCATTAAGATCAACTTGGCTGTGAGTGATTAGCTTATCAGCTTGTGGAAAAACAAGGATGAAGTCAGGTGAAAACAGCAAACAGGAGATTTAATGGACTGAAAAACAAGGTTGAAGCCAGGAAAAACAGGAAAGACTTAATGGACTAGAAACAAAGTATCTGGCCTGGCATTGTTTTCAGCTGCTGAGTGGGCGGAGCCAAAGTAAGCTGAAGCAGGTGGAACAAGGAGAGTTCCTATTTAAGGACAGTGGATGTAGCCCCATCCTAGGACAGACAGACAGACGAGAGAGAGAGAGAGAGAGAGAGAGAGAGAGAGAGAGAGAGAGAGAG
>CAJQZJ010032563.1:13062484-13086634 GCA_907164525.1 Lophiomys imhausi | reverse complement strand
GATCCACTGGGCAGCCCTTCATCTATCTCTTTCCCACACTGACTGTGGGAGGGATCCACTGGGCAGCCCTTCATCTATCTCGATGTTTTGCCCATCAGGGTCCTCCAGCCTCTTACCAGTGCAGAATGATGTGAAGAGAAAATTCTAAAGCCAAACGTCTTAAATCAGTTTTTCAACTAATCAAATCATAGTGTTCAGCATACTGGCTCAAAATCTTTTAAATATTTCACTAAAATGTTCATTTTCCTCTCACAGCCTTTCCTTTCTATTAAACACTAAATCAAACGAGAGATCTTACCAGGGTCCATTGAAGGAGGGTCGGGAACCCAACTAGGGGGGGCTACAGGGGGTGAGACTGGATCCTGGTGGTCACTGGGTGAAGCTCCAGCCTCATGTCTACCCAAACCAGCTGCTCTCAATGACCGTCTCATCATTTCCCGTAATCTCAAACTAGAAGGACATGGACAAAATCAGAACTCATTACCATGTCTACCCAGCAGGAGGTGAACAGAAGTTCTCGTCTGAGAAGCTTAGAGTTGTTCTATAAGCATATAGTGCAGGAAAGGGAAACGAAGTCCAACTGCCAATTCTGTAAATCACAGATGAGCCAACAGAGGAGAGAATGGAGCTGGGGAGCCTAGCACCCAATGCAACACTCAAAGCATTAGAGTAGCTCCCCACAAGCTTAAGCAAAGGAAACAAAAGCTTCAGTGAAGTAAGATTAGAAATAATCTTTTGTACACTTAGGATAAATGAACAGCTCAACATCACAACAGGTTTTTCAGTCCCATTTCCTAAAAATTAAGTTGAGTAACAATTATAAATAAAACTACTGATTAGTACAAAATGAAGTTAGCCTACTAAATCCCTTATCTGTGAACTCAAAAGCAATTAAACTAATATCCACATGAGCAATTTTAAAACAAAGAACAATTTAGATGTTTATTATCAAAAAAGTCCCCCACAAAAACAAAAAAACAAAAATCAAACAAAAAGCCTCAATAAACAGTAAAACTCACATCTTCAAGAAAACAATGAAACTAAAATTGTTCCTGTCTGGGACTTGATTTGTTTTTTCCTCCTGCTATTAAAAAAAAAAAAACACTGTATGGGTGTTTCACATCACTAACAAGACAGCTACTTCATTACGGGAACTGGTGCCTTCCTACACAGAAGCCTGTGCTGTGCCTGAGCAAACGCTTAAGTCAGCCGCACAATCACATTACGAGTAACAGCAATTAAGGGAGCACAGATCCCTCGACTGAGTCACAGTTTTTAAAGCTTCCAAACAGAGAGTAAACACATGGGGCTTCATTTTCCCATGGAGCCATAATCCCAAAGACATGACTTCTAATGTGAAGACCTAATTCTTATGAGATAGGCATAATACAAATTAATAATCTTAAATGAGTTTGTTAATATCTCAGAGTAAATGTTTTCCCACATCAACATACTTTTTTGCTTTTATAAAAAAAAAAAAAAAAGTTAAGGGCATGACCATTTCTTTTAGGACGCTATTTCCAGAAATGTGGTTTTTAGGAACTTATTTGTGGTGTCCTTTTTGGAATAAACACTGAACAACCCCCCACAAAGTAAACTTTAATGTCTCAGATAATGTATTACCTATTGTAATATGCACCCCTGTGAAAATCTATTGAACATTCCTCCCGCTCCCCAGTTTAGAAATTTAAGACTAAAAGTTTTTGTAAGAGCAGAGTGCCATGACTATTTCACTCAAAGTCACTTCTCTGCTCAAAGTCATCAGAGAAAAAGCAGCAGGTTTCTTCCCCGTGACAGAAGACACCAGTGATCGCACTGGGCAGACGCTGGCTATGCCAACGTGCTGTACTCAAAGCACAGCGGGAAAATGGAGTATGGAGTACACGCAAATAAACCTGAAAACAGATGTGGGTCGGGGCTTATCCAGCCTCACAGTGAAGTGCGTACTGGGTAAGAAATATAAATGACTGTAAAGGGAAGTCAAGCATAAGAAACAGAAATGGTGGCAAACTATAAGTATACATTACATGTTCATCTAAAGGCATTCAGATTTTTAAAAAATTAACACTGCATAGGCCAAAGAAAACACATATAGGGTATTCTCCAACTTCTAGCTTAAGAATAAATGAAGTAATTGAGACCACAGTCTCATCTTGAACTTGCAAACTCCCAGCTTTGTAGTTGTGATGTAATCAATTCAATATTAAGTGAGGGGGTAAATTCCTTGTCATTTTTTTTTAATTGTCCTTAACCTTTTCTTCATTAGGTCTTGGGAACACTTTTATGTATATTGCCCAGATCCTCATACAGATTCTTAAAAAATAAAAAAACAAAAACAAAAAGAAAATTATTCTTCAAGATGCTGTACACAATTCATGGAGATTCACCTGGATCCTCAGTGGCTGAGGACAATACTGAGGCGATACCAACTTGGCTGCTAAGATTCAGAGTTTTGACATTTCTTCATATAGGCTTGTCTGGAGTCATCATGTTTTCTGACAATATGGAAGAACTCAAGGATGATGTAACTTCCTCTTTGTAAGCACGTTATATCCATGCTACAGAAGCCTTAGAATCCAGTCATGTTCAAATATAACACTGTGACAGAAAAGTGAAGGTCATGTGTCTTCCAGATTAAACAACTGCTAGAGTACACACACCTGCAGTCAGATGCGTCAACCAAGCTCTCCACTAAATCTGCCCTTGTGCTCAGGAACTACTGAGTCACATACAGAACTTGAGTCATATCATCATCTGAAGTCATTACAATACTCCATTCAAAAGTGAGACTGTATCAGCTCTGAGCTCACAGCTCAGGAATCCCAGCCTGCATACTCAACAAGGGCTAGCGCCTAGAAAATCCATTGGAGGCTAGTGGAGGGTCTCACTTCAGTGAAGCAGTCTGTGGACTTCCTACTGCCCGGCGTGGATAAGAAGCCTCCTTGCCTTCATCCGGTCAGCCGGCAGCCCTGAGTGAGCACCAGGTAAGAGCACTGCAGTGGAATCTTCTGCAAATTCCTCAAAGGAGCTTACTCTGCAAACTTATTTCTGTGAGCAACTCAGCGCCCACTCTTGAAGCTCCTTTTAGTCTTTGCCTTCAAAATAATCCTTATATGAAAAAAGATGGCAGCATTGGCACTGGACCAACCATATCAGAGTCCAAAGTGATTGGCACCTGTAATTTCCCTGAGGAAATGAAATACCTGAAATAATTCAGAGACTAATTTCTTCATGAAGAATTTAAGTTGTTTTCCATTTTAGAGGTAACACTTTGCTTAATGTAGTTCTAGATAAATAAGTTGGTAATAGTTTCCATTTCTGTACAGTATTTATAATGTTTCTGTACTATTTAAAACTCTAATTTGGTTACCCACAGGGTCTTTGTTAGGCCTCACTTTTGGAACTTTTTGAGCTCAGAAAACTGTCAACTTGGTAGCCTCCCTAATGCTAATTTGAGGAAAAAAAACATTCTGCAAGAGAAAGATGAGTGCACAGCACAAGACAGGCCAATGGAGCTCGCGTCTGAAGTAGGCTTCCCGCCTGCCACATTGGCACCCACTGAGCAGTGCTTTCACAAACGCCTTGGTAATAGCCAAGAACTTTGACCCTTTCTTATCTAAAATAAATTTGCTTTTTTTTTCCTACAGAAAACTACTGAACTCTTTGTTTATCACCTAGTGAAACACCTACAATTTTTAATAGTTTATAAAGGACTATCCATCCAACAACTCAGAAAAATCAAAAAATTTAAAATCAAGCATTCAAAATACACACCAGCCTTTCATTGCTTCCCAGATCAGTAAGACACTTGAGGAATAGAGGAACAGACCTAAAGAAAACAACTACCTAAGTTCAGAACACACTCAAAAGATGAAGTCTGAGCTGTGTTTTATCAAGTGTCAGAGAGCCTAGTGTTCACATTTGAACTCTAATTAGTTGTCAGACATTGCCCACAGTGTTATTGGAAGAAGCCAAAAAGCACAAGGAACCATCCACCAGTTCATGCACACGACAGTAAGAGAGACACTGCTTTCTGTACTTGGACTTTCTTCCTCTAATTAAACTTTCCTTGTAAAAATCATATTACCTTCGACTACTTGATGATCCGGGCCGGTTACCTGGGCCATTACTTGAAACAACTGATATTGCATTTGCAATGGCCTCCACAGCAGAAAGCCTTTCTGCAAATGTATTTCTTTCTGAGCGCTCAGCTTCTGAAACATAAGGGAAAAAAATAGGATTTAAACTTTGAAAACAACAGTAAATCAGGACTGGCCAATAAACACTAACTTGTGCATGTTAGTGCTTCAATTAATTTAGTAGATAACCATTCTCCTAAAAGGAGCAAGTATGTGAGAAGGATTTAACTAGGACCATTATTCAATTTCTCTATTCTGCCTTATTTCAACAACAAATACATAAATTTAAGAAGACTTAAATTAGGCTGAAGAGATGACTCAGCCATTAAGAGCAGTAGCTGTTCTTCCAAAGGACTATGGTTCAAATCCCAGCACCCACATGGCAGTTTACAGCTGTCTGTAATGGCCAGGCGTGGTGGCGCATGCCTTTAATCCCAGCATTTGGGTGGGAGGGAGGCAGAGGCAAGTGGATCTCTGTGAGTTCAAGACCAACCTGGTCTACAGAGTGATTTCCAGGACAGCCAAGGCTGTTACAAAGAGAACCTCTGTCTTGAAACACCAAAAAAATAAAGAAGACTTAAATTTACCTTTTACTATTAAGTAAAAAAATAAATAAAAAAGACTCACTCATTACTATATCAATGCCACTCATAAACAAACACTAGGGATTTTGATGACATAAAAATGAAACCCACAAATCACAAAATGCGCTTTGCACAATAGCATTAGCAGAATTAAAAAATAATTACAATTTTCCACTTAAGGTTCTTCCTTCATTTAGCGAATTAAAAACTCCATAGCAAAACAAACAAACAAATAAAAACTCATTTACTTTTCAGAAACATGTAACAACCTAGTAACTTATTTTTTCCCTTCTACATTCCAAACAACAGAACAAAAGTTGTTTCTGGTGGCTGAAAACACCACCTCACTATGATCAGTTCACTGGGGTTGTAGTGGGGAGTGGCTGGAGACAGGCAGCGCAGCTGTAAGAGCACTGCTGCACTGGGGCTGTGGTGGTCCACTTAGTCCCAGCACTCAGGAGGCAGGGGCAGGTGAATCTGTCAGTAGGTTCTAGGTGAGCCAGATCTACAAAATGAGTCCCAGGTCAGCAAGGGCTACATGGAGAAACTTTGCTTCAAAACAAACAAAAAGAACACTTGCTGTTCCTATATATGCTTTTTACTTTATTTTGTATGATTTTGGAAGGTCTGGCTTTGTCAGTTGGTAAAGGTATTTCTAAGGTTTACATGCGGAAGCAGACAGTCCAAGTTCCCCAGGACTGTTGGGCAACTCACATTCACCTGAAACTCCATCTCTAGGATATCCAACACCTCTAGCCTCCCCCAGAACATGCCAGACAAACAGACAAACATATAAATTAAAATGAAGTGTTTTAAGGGGTGGAGAGATGGCCCAGCAACTAAGAACACGCACCGCTCTTCCAGAGGGTAAGTTCCCAGCACCAATATGGCTCACAGCTGCCTGTGAGTTCAGCTCCAGGGGATCCAATGCCTCTGGTCTTCTCAGACACTTGCACCGATCAATGCGCACACACCAACAGACATGCATGAACATGTAATTTAACATATAAACATTTTAAAGTCATTTGTGCTTATAAAAACACATCCAACACTGTCTGCTTCCGCATGTAAACCTTAGAAATACCTTTACCAACTCAACTGACAAAGCCAGACCTTCCAAAATCATACAAAATAAAGTAAAAAGCATTCATGCTCTCTACAGGAATATGTCAATATCCTTTCCTGGAGTTCCTGCAAACTTGTTATGGCTCTGCCTCTTACCCTCTTCCTCTTTAGTCTCCTTATTGCTGGTTGGAAAGCAAACTGACACACAGGCGTGCAAAACGTTGCGACTGCCGTCACATCTGTGGCTAATGAACGGCTGCAGCGTCTGCAGGCTCTGCTCTAAAACAACCGCTTGCTCAAGATTCATGAGGTACTGCCGGCAGGCCTCATAGTCACATCGGAGAATGTGCTGCATTAAGGTTTGTTTCTGTATTTGGGAAAAAGAGGGCAAAAAAACGTTAAGAAACTGAACAGCAAACATGTCAAAAATTACATACATCAAAAACACCTCATAGTCACTATAATGCAAAAAGATTTTCAAATAAGTAGAAATTGATTCCAAGTGCCTGGAAAAGGAGCTGAATTCATCTGTACTCTGTAAGGAAAGAATACAAAGAAAAAAGAGAAGTGAAAATACTCTGTAAAACATGAGTAAATGTTCCTAACTCAGCTTTGTACCTAATAGAAAGCCAGTCAATACACTGAATAAGTAAATGGGAATGCCTGGGGTATGGTAAACGAGACAAGTTTGGTGACGCCCTGGGAGTCACTCTAGTTTTCAAGTTGGAACACTAGCAATATTGTCAGTCAATTAAGCAAAGGGTGTTCATTTTATTCCAGACTTACTTATCAGCACTTCACTGGGTAAGAGTTACATTTCAGGATCTCCAAGAAGGCTCGCTGGGTTAAAAAGCACTTGCTACCAAGCCCGTCTTCCTGAATTCAATCCCCAAGGCCCACACGGTGAAGAGAATCAACACCCACAAGTTGTCCTCTGACTTCCACATGCGTCTCCCATCACCCCTCACAGTCAAGTACACCCAGTAATAAAGATTTGTAAAGAGATATATTGCATGGATTCTCTAGAAACTATGATCGGTGTAACTCCAAAGTCAATGACGGATCTATCACAGACAATACAGTGCTGTAAGATGTACACACAATATGTCATTAGTGTCTCACAGCACAAAGAACTGGTTTGGGGGCTGGAGAGAGATGGCTTAGCAATTAAAAGTCATGGTGCTCTGACACAGAAGCCATTCACTTCCCAGCACCCACAGCCGTTGTAATTCCAGTTCCAGGGGATCTGACACAGTGTTGTGTCCTCCCTGGGCACCACAAATGTACAAGCTGTACAAACATACATGCTTGCCAACACTCACACATATAAAAACAAATTTTATAAACAAACAAAAAAAAGTACAAAAATGAAAACTAGAGAAAAGGAACACTTAATAGATTATAAAGCACTTGTTTTAGTAACAAACTTTTGGTTTGTACCTTTTTAGAAACAAGCAGCTGTGTATGGGAAATCAACAGGACAAAGGAAAGGGCACTTGATAACAGTCTCCCTTCCTTAACTGTATAGGGAAGAAGGTGCCACAGAGGGGTCATCACTGTCCACATGAGGAGGTAATGAAGGGGCACGTGTGAGGAAAGCTGTCTTCACTGTGGGATTCATTGGGTGCAGCGCTCTCACCCTCAAAGACAAAGCCTCTGCAAACTCGGAGCGCACACGTGAGCAGCACGCCCTTGCGCCCCTTGTTCTGAGCTCTGCGTGAACACAGGGCATGTCACTCGTTTGGCAGCAGGCACTCTACAGCAAGTTCCCATCGTCGGTGTGCTAGAGCTAACATGGACTCACTTCATCAGAGCCGTGCTCGGCTGTGCTGCAGCAGAGGGCAAGGGGAACTAAATAAAACCTGCAGCTCTGCCCATGTTTCATTCGAATTGCTGAATTTGGTTCTCTCTCAGTCTTCAGGCTTGTGTTTCTTTTTTCTTTTCCATTGCCCTCATAGATAATATGATAATCATCCTCAAGGTCACATGTCTAAAAGCAAAGTACCAATGCTAACCCTAGACTTCCTTAGGTGCTCCATAAACAGCAGCTTCATTCTTGTAAGCCTTTGGGCTGTCAAGGCAGCCCAGCAGTGAGAGGTGCTTTGTTGCGGAATCCTGACAACTCTCTTACTATCCCCATCTGCAGAACATGAGTAAGAGGACAACTAACTTCACAAAGGTGTGAGTGCTGACTTCCACGTGAGTGCCACGGCACATACAGACACAATGCACACGAAAACACACACATAAAACAAATAAACAAATAATTTTGAATTAATAAATAAAACAAGACCTTTTGTTGTTTCTTCCTGAATCTGATCTCTTGCATTTAGCCAGATTCTACTTGTAAAACTAACTAGAAGCATATCCAGAATCCTGTCACCTTTTACCCACTATCTCCTTCTGGCCCAGTCATCAACTTCTCCGACAGCTCCTAACCCATCCCCCTGTGCCTCAATCTACCTCAGCACAAACTGCGCAAAGAGCTTAGCATCTCCTCTTTAACCCCTTAGAACAGACACCACTTCCTCAAAAGCTTTCTATGCAGCCTGATTTCCATTCCAACCAGTATGCTACCCCAACAGTATATGTGCCATTTGTGATTTTTGAAAGACAAAATTATACCATAATCACTGATTTTCCTTGTCCCTGTTATATTAATGAACTATTAGCTCTTATAGAGAAGGAAGGACAAGGAATGATTGTCACAAGAATTTTCTCTAGATGTCAGTATGTATTTTCTTCTGAATTCAAATGCCAAGTAACCTCAAAGATTAGATTACCTCTACAGCCATGATGATAATGGCAGCTTTCTTTTTGATGGTTGCGCTGGCAGGGAGGTTTACTAAGGAATGCACGCCCATTCCAAGACTGCTGACTGGTGGGAGGTCAAGCCAGTCGGGGTCCCTTATGCCGCCCATGCAGTCTTTAGCCATTGGGTAGATGGTGCCATTTCCATCTCGAAGAATAATAGGAGATTCCTACAACAGATGCAAAATAATAATGCTTGAGCCAAGTAAAAAATTATACAAGCCTAGTGTGGACACACATGCCCAAATTCTAGTGCTTAGGAGGATAAAATATAACAGGGTGATCAAGAGTTCAAGGTCTGCCTAAGCTAAAGAACCTTATCATCCAAAAAGGAAAGAGAGAAAACAAAAGGGTGAGAATAAATGAAGGTGAATTTTATAACAAGTGTATTTATTTTAAAATAAACTAAATTTTCGAAATAACAACCAAATTTTAAAATCTCAAAATAGAATGTGCTAAAAAGTATGAATTCTTCATTAATTCTTTAACAGGCAAGCTCTAAGTGGCACAAGAATGCCAGTCTGCTCTTAAAAATGAAAATGGACCTCTTACCTGCCCAGCAGTGAAAATAGCTACATTCCTCTCATTCTGACCAAGAAAAGCAATGCTGCTTGTCGGAAAATTGTTTTCTTGTTCAGCTTTTCCTGTAGCAAGATCAAAGATACAGTACCGTACCCAGTTTCCCGTCTTCAAAACAGCATGTACACCTTTCAAAGGCACATAAATGAAAAGAAAAATAGAAAAATCTTAGACAGCTCCTTCAAGCACTTAACAAATTTTAACCTTTCCAACACATTTATGAACACACTTAGCCATGTCTCACTCTATCATGTTCCATCAGGGGCAGAAACTGTCAAATCACCACACAACTTTATCGTATTCAACTGGAAAGAGTTACAAAACCCTCACCTTTGGAATCTACATTCACTGCTAGTATTTCAGTCTTCTCAGGTACACAGAGCTTTTTAGGAGTCCTCTGAAAACAGTCAGGAACTTTCGGTGTGCCACCAGTTTTGACAACCTGCACAACAACAAGGAACTTTGCTCTCACTGTAACACGCTCAGGGAATCCATCTCAAAATTCACTCAACTCCTGTACAAGTAAATACCTGCAGCTCATCGATCCTAAGCAGTCTGCAGTCCTGCAGGAGTGACGAAGGGTCAGCGTCCGGACCAGAGCTGTTCTGACAGTTGCTGTTACTGGATGTTCCTGGAAACTTCACAGCAACATAGGCACCATCCACCTTGAGCACCTGGAAATAAGAGGTGGATACAATCAGTAAATATTTAAAATGGATTGGATAAAATCAACATGTAAACTCTACTTCTAAAATGACTTAATACAAAGATACTTAAGTCCTTGTATGTACCCTCAACAAGCGCCACATTGTAGCACCAACCTGAACAAAACCATTAGAACTTTGCTGTTCATCGACATTCAAGACCAAAACAATCAACTCACACAGTCAGGAATCACAATAATGAGTGTTAAGCCATTTAATGACCAAAAACTAGGTTCACCCGTATAAACTCATCGTGTCTTTATCAGCCTAAACAGCATTATCTGATAGACAGTCTTTTTACAGGTCTCCTGTATCCTATACAGGTCTTCACTATGCAGCTGAGTGGGCCTTGAATAATTTCTGGATATATATATAGTATTATATGTAATAATTTCTGAATATAATGTTCAGCAGCCTAGAAAGTCACAAAGCTCTTCAAATGGGATTAACATGACTGAGGACATATATATGATACTAATATTTTATTTAATAAATTCAAATTACCAGCTCTATAACCTGTGGAAACACAGCTGTCAAACTGGAGACGAGGCCACCAATACAGACAGGTAAGCACAAGACTTGGAATCAGGCAGGACACATGAGTCTCATCTTTTATACTTAGTATCTGTGAGTGTAAGTCTGTGATTTTCTCAAATGAAACTACAAAGGCTTCATAAGAAGGCCTTTATAAACTGTAGATCTTGGTTTATTATTTCTTTCCATTGTTTACAAATTTTAAAAAGTCTTATTTTAAAAGGCTATCACAGAAGACTAAAAAGCAGTCAGAAAACCCTCACTATACAGATGTTCTATACCTGTGGGGATATTTTAAATATGTACTGAGGGACACAAAGGTTAATTAATGACATTCAAGCAAATGGCTTCTTATTTGCTTGGCTTCTTACACGGAAAAACTCTTCAGAAAGAAAGTTTTTGAGAAAGCAGGGACAAAAGTGCTTAGTGATACAAATGATCTCATTCTGCAGTTACATAGTTCCAGTAATTGTATCCAAAAGGAATATACTGGGGCAGCACAGACAGTTCAGCAGTGACCACACACGCTGCACAAGCCTGAAGACCAGCCTCCATGTAACAGTGAGCATCGTGCAAGGGCCTGGTAACTCTAGTTGCAGGGATCAACACACAGGCACACATGCTTGCACAGTCACACCTCACAAACACACAAATCACCTTACATTTTAAACAAATAGTAATTTATCTCTCTGCAACTTTTGTACATCTAAAATTATCCCAAATTAACCTAAAAACAAAACATCACCCCAAATGCTCAAGGCACGTGTGATACTATTCTTGCTTGTCAACTTGACTACATCTGGAATGAACTAACACTCAAGAGACTGGGTGCACCTGTGAGGAGTTTCTTCTTCAGTCACTGGAAGGTAAAACACCCAATTGTAATCTGACTCTTTTGAGGTGCAAAGCTACACCTTTAATCCAGATCTGCTGCTGTAGGAAGATCCACCTCTAATTCGGGCGATATACCTTCTGCTGGCAGCCTACATAAAGGATATGGAAGGAACTCTTCACTTTGCTTGCTTGCTCTAACTGGGAAGTCGCTTCCTTCACTGACTGGCATTAGACTACTTCTTCACAAAATTCCACTCTATACTGAAGACCAGCTGTGACATCCAGCCTCGTGAACTGAACAACTACTGGACTCTCGGACTTTCCATTGTCAGACAGACATTGCTGGACTAGCTGGACCACAGCCAGTAAACCATCCTAGTAAGTCCCACATCATTTTATCAGCTCAGTTTCTCTAGAGAACCCTGATACCGCACAGCAGTATGTCTTCACCCTCAGCAGAGAGCCATGAGCATCAGACTTAGAACTCAAACTAAAGGAGGCACTGAAGAGACAGTTAAAGACATCCTTGAAGGGGTCTCAGACACTAACCATAAAAACCCTCATATAACCAAAGTCAAGTACTAAGTAATTCTCATCTATTTTGAACAAACCTTGCCAACAGGAACATTCTTCACATCTTCAACAAAAACAACTTCCCGAAGAGACCACTGTTCTTCATTCACCTTTTCCTCTTCTTTTGGAGCAGGAGTTGATCGACGTCGTTCTTAGACAACAACAAAATGTTAAGTTCCAAGAAGAAAATATAAACAGCTTTACAGAGCCCATCTAAGCATGCCAGTGGGGACCACTGGCACAGGGGTGAAGAGTCCTAAGTCACCCCCTTCTGAATTGAGGCTATAATATAAAACTCCTCTTTCAAATAAACTCATAGCAAATAAATAACAGCTACAACTGATTACTGCCTAACTATATAGCACTGCTACAAATAAATACTAAAATGAGCCAAAATGTGTGCATGCCAACATTTAAAAAGGAGTATATACTCTATTCTTCTTAAAACCACCATGTAACTTCAATCTATGACTTTTGAGGAACTTGAAATCCAAGACAGAGTTCTAAACCTAGGTTTATAAAGTCTATAAATCCTAAGCAAAGGTTGAAATCATGTCATAATTAACGTACAAAGTAATAAGAGTCTCAAAAAGAACTACAACATGTATTCTGGGTAGGGGGAGGTATTTTCTTTGATGACATATATTTTTAACTAAAACTGTCAAAAACAACAGAAATAATTTAATTAGCACTATAAATACTGTCTTTCCACTTAAACAAAATGGTAACAAAAACACCCAGCAAGGGAACACAACACACCTATAAAAAGGATTTTTGAGTACTACCGAGTTGACTAGTCCTGGACAAACCAGCACCACTGTCTATATTTGGGACCTCACTCTCACTGTACATGACTCTCAGAAACTTACTATACGGCATGGACGCACTGCTGGCAATTGAGGACGCGTCACTGCAGGTGGATGCTGGCGATGGGGGAGGACCCATTTCTGTTTTGACTGGCTCCTGCTTACTCTCAGGCCTAGAGTGAGAAAAGTGTTCTCTTTAGAACCAGGAAACAGAACAACAAAAATTTTCAAGCAACTTACTGAAACAAGTTTATAAGGGGGTGGGGGAGAATTCTGATTAAATGACTACAGTTCTACACATAAACATTTTATAACAATAGTTCCATGTTATAAAAAAAGGTACACAGTGCACATATGAAAGAAAAATGCACCAGACAAAACTCTCCACAACTCATACCAGCAACTCAGAAAGACCTTCTCTAGGAGAAGCAGCGAAACTTCTCTTAACCATATATAACTGCACTATGTTCTATAGGTGATAAAGCATACACTTTTATAAAGTAAAATTATTTCTAGACACAAACCCTTAGTTTCTCACAGACATTTTTAAACTGTTTGACATATACAAATAATTTGGGTCTTCATCTTAACCCTCTTGCTTCCTATGGCCCTCACAGGGAATCCCATCTGAATTCAGATTTTTGTTTTTTTTAAAGGAAAAAAAAAGAAGAGGGCCAAACTCTGTAGCCCTGGCTGACCTGGAACTAACTATGTACAGCAGCTTGTCCTCTGCTTCCTAAGATTAAAGGCGCGGACCATCACATCCAGCCGAATTCTGAAATGATTCTGAAAGTTCCTCAGCTAGGAAGGTGCGAACACTGCTGCCCTGCCCACAGAGGGAGATGGTGGGGCAGACCAGTACTGACCGGCGGTTAGCACACCCAAGTGGAGCTGCTTCAGTGACAAGCAGAGATAGTTCGACTTAAGTACAACCGTGTTCTCGATATGTTACTGAACTTTACTGACAGAAATTGAGAAATCCAAAGAAGAATTTGAAAATCTCTATGTCACACAGTTTAAATATCATATTCCATTCATCTTGTTCACAGGCTATGTTGGGGGTGTTGTTGCTGTTGTTTGGCTTAAGACAAAACTCTATCTCTGTAGCACCCTGTCTCACCTGAACTCTCTGTGGGACAGGCCGTCTATGAACCTGAGGACTACCTCTGCTTTCCAAGTGCTAGGATTACAGGCACACACCCCCATTATTTGTACATCAAAGCTGATCCAACAGCTAACACCATAAAGCTCAATTCTTTTTTTATAGTGTTCAGAAAATAAAGCATTATGATCTGCTATTTTGATTGTAGACCAAATATCAATGTAATTAGGAGGTTCGCGTATAAATCATTTTTTTTTTTTGTTTGGTTTTTCAAGACAGGGTTTCTCTGAATATCTCTGGCTGTCTTGGACTCGCTTTGTAGACCAGGCTGGCCTCGAACTCACAGAGATCCGCCTGCCTCTGCCTCCCAAGTGCTGGGATTAAAGGCGTGCGCCACCACCGCCCGGCTATAAATCATTTTTTAAACAAACAAAAAAAGCACTAAAACTATAAATCTTAGATGTTAAGTGTCATAAGTTTGATTTCTTCTTTTTTTTTGGGGGGGGGGGGGGGTTTCGAGATAGAGTTTTCAAGATCCCTGCGTAGCCTTGTTGGTCTTGGACTCATTGCATAGACCAGGCTGGCCTTGAACTCAGAGATCCACCTCCCTCTGCCTCCCAAGAGCTGGGATTAAAGGCAGTATGATTTCTTAAAAGGGTATTTTTAACTTACTGACAAACCCCCACGTTTCCAAGCTTCAGCTTGCACTTTTAGCATCAGAGACGTTAATAAGTTTATAATCATTACATTTGTTTGGACATGAACACACAAAACTTTCAGAACATTAGACACCCATGTATATGATATAAGCACAATTTTCCATGTGTAAAATGGTGTTAGTACATTTTCCAGTGTACCAAAAATTTAGCAAAAAGAAAACACTCTTGCATGTTATAAGGATATACTTTTATCAGACGATAGGTTACATAACAACTTTATTGCATACTAGAATTGTGCCCTAACAGTAAGGCTACAAGTGCTGAGATATATGACACCTGCAAAGAGCACAGCTAATGACATAATAATAACAACAACAAGAAAAGCTATCCAGAAGGAAAACACTGCTTTGTCATTCTGGAACCATCAGGACTGTGGCTTATGGCTATAGAGGTGACCTGGCTGTTAAAAGCACTTTATTGCTCTTCCAGAGGACTGGGCTTGGCTTCTGTCACACACAGCAAGCAAAACACTTGTACACATAGAATCAAAATTAAATGTTTTAAAGAAAAAACTGTAGCGTATTTAAAAAAAAAACCCACCAATTCCTCCATTTCTTTATCCAAACTTTTGATGACCATGTTCATATGTACAGCAAACAGCTGAGATCCAGCACAGGCTCCAGTACTCACTTTGTTTCAGTAGTTTTGTTGGCTTTTTCCATGCTTTTCAGGCTCTCTGGAGACCGAAGCTGAAATCTACAGCTATCATTCATATTCCAAACTGACTCCATTAAGACACCAACTTTAGGAATGCCCGCACTAATTGAAAAGGCAACTGCTCCAGCATGATAAAGAGGGTTATTCCTTAAGCACACCTAGCAAGTGAAAGAAAATGGCAATCAGGATGGCATAACAAATAATGACCCTCAGTTCAAATGAATGGAAAATTACACTTCCTGTGTTTTCCAACACAAGCTCATATACAACAAGGATTAACTGTAACCTTCTCCATCCACACAAACGTTCCTGTAACTAATGAGCAGTGACCTCAGCATGTCTGCTAGAAATGGATCAAGTCACACAGCCAGGGTCAGCCACTCTATAAAGGGAAAACAACTCGGCTTTTCTCCGTTTCATCACATTCTGGACTGTTTCTTCCCTAATTCTGATGCTCCCCAGGCTTTGATACATCATCTCTATGGAAGCTTCCCTCAGCCTTCAGTGGCACTGCAGTCTCTAAAAGGAGCACAGTGTGCAGCTCAGCCTGTGTCCCAGCACTCCAAAGGCCTGCGTAAAGCAGAGCGAGACTCCTCACTAGAGGGGTAAATCCTGACCTTCATCAGGGGTTCAAACAAGCTCAACTATCAACCACCTATACATTTCTCACGTTAGCTAAACGATGGAACATATTAAAGAACTAAGGCTATAAAGCCTAAAAAAAATCAGAGGTTCATGCCAGTTAGGCTCGGAAAGCTGGCTCCTAACAAACCACACTGACAAACAAACCACAATAGTGGCCATGTTCTCCTCAAGAATAATTTCATGTCATCAACTACAGTGTTTGGCATAGATAAATATCTCAAAGGCAAACTTGGGACTTGGAAAAATGTTTTAGGCAGAAACTTTCACCACCCGCCAACACGGCTAGCTTCTCTTATACTCCTCTCCTCCGTGATATTTAATGACTGTGCTGCCTACCTAAATCCATACTAAACTTTTCTTGCCAGGCATTGTAGTGCATCCTTTTAATCCTGGCAATCAGGAGGCAGAGGCAGGGGAATCTCTGTGAGTTTAAGAACAACCTAGTGTATATGTAAAATAGCAAACAAGTTTCAGGGCAGTCAGAGCTTCAAGAACACTTCATTTCAAAAAAGTAAATATGTAAAACTCTCCACAAACCTTTCCTTAATAAATTTCACTTTAAAAAATAAAACTAGTGAAAGCTTAGAGCTCAATATATGCTCAATAAAAATACTTTAATTAAAATCAAAACATGCATTATTAACTGAAATTACTAAATAGCATTTTATTATAATAAACGCACCCCACAGACAAGAAGCAAATCCAAGTCTGGCCATAGAGTGCCCGATTAATACTCGGTAAATACATCACTCTCCACTACTAAGGTTTATGGTGGAGTTAACCAACAGTTCTGTCTGTTGTCAGAAAAAAAAAAAAAAAAAAAAATCAATGTTTTTCTATTCTGTGGTTCCACAAGCCTCTGGCTTTAAAACAAAATCTTAGTTGTACCTCAAGGTATTTGATGTTTTCTATCCTTCAGCAGTTTATTACCAATTTATCTTATTTATTAAAATTTTTCCTTTAGTATAAAGCAGCGGTTCTCAATCTTTCTAATGCTGCGACCCTTTAATACAGTTCCTCGAGCTGTGGTGACCCCCACCATAAAATTATTTTCACTGTTACACACAACTGTAATTTGCTACTGTTCTGAATCATAATGTGACTGTCTGTGTTTTCCAATGGTCTTAGATAATGGTCACTGTCAAAGGCCAGTGCACCTCATGGTTGATGCCCACTGGGATAGAGATGGCTCTCAGCAACCAACAGCACTCACTGCTCCTGCAGAGAACCTGCGTTTGCTTCCCAGCACCCATACGGCAACTCACAACCAACCACTGTAACGTCAGCTCCAGGAACTCATTCCTCTCCTGGCCTCCACCAGCACCAGGCACAGACATGATGCAATATATACATGCAGCAAAATATTCCTCCACATAAAATAAACACAGATAAATCTAAAACTAAAAGTCAAAATCTGTTCCTTCTTCAAGTGTCTTTACTCTCCACCTTCCCTGCTTGCAGGAATGGCATCACTTTTTCTTTAAATAATCTTGTTATTAAGTTCAGTCACTAGTAATTAATGCTGAAAAGGCCTCGGTAGGAGAGATAGATGCCTTGTCAAAAGTACCTTGGTAAATAAATGAAAACTGAACCATCTTGCCCAGATAGTGGACGTTTCTATTTGGAAGGCGAACAAAGTTCGGAACAAGACAAGCATGGATTAGGGGAGGTGAGGAGACAGAGCCACGAACAAGAAGAACCACAACACTAAAGCTGGGATCAAGTAGTCACTATTTCTCAAAACACAGAGAACAGTACCTTTTGGTGTCGAGAAAGAACCTGAAATGAACATGCTACATGAGGAAGTAGGCAGCATATTATGTAACAAAAATCCACATTTGTCTAAATGCCACGGACCACCATGAAGTTCTTGAAGCTTTCTCACATCGTTGCTATGATTTATAAATATTAAATTATTTCATAAAAGATAAATGTCCAACAGGACCCTTCTGATCTCAGGACATCAATGTCCCAGAAACTTTTTAGTTCTGTGGGTCATCTCATTTTAATAATCAATTAAGTATATTGGTAATTACAACTAAAACCTTTAAAATATTTTATGATAGCAATAAAAAATAGTCAAAATATCAGTGGCAACAGTCCCTAGTTGCCTTTTTCCTATTCTTTTTCTAAAGATCTTTTCTTTTTTTTTTTTTTGGTTTTGCAAGACAGGGTTTCTCTGTGTAGTCCTGACTGTCCTGGACTCACTCTGTAGACCAGGCTGGCCTTGAACTCACAGAGATCCACCTGCTTCTGCCTCCCGAGTGCTGGGATTAAGGCATGGGCCACCAAGCCGAGCGATCTTAACATTTCTGTTTCCAAAGTATGTATGTATTATGTGAGTGTGTGCACACGAGTGTAGGGACTTGCGCAGTCCAGAAGGTGATGTCCAATCATCGAGAGGTGGAGTTACAAGGAGCCAGGAGCGTCCAACAAGGATGTTGAACAATGCATGCTTTTAACCACTGAGCTCTCCTCAGCCTCTCAAAGTCACACATAACACGAGTTTTGTGCTCATGTGTTATGTGCACACACATGCCGCAGTGTACATATGGAATTAGGGACAACTTGGTTTAGCTGCTTTTCTCCCTCTGCTCTCTGGAGCCCAAGATTCAAACTCAGGTCACCAGGCCAGCAAAGACCTGAGCCTTCTCTGTAGCCCATTTTTACTATCCTCTCCTTCACTGCAGCATTCAGAGATAATCAACTGCACATAGATAAATGGCTGAAAAATGAAAGGGACATGAGGCCTAGGAGACTCCCACCTTTAGAAAAGCACAGGGTATATTAGAAAACCATTTTCTACCATACCATCTCAGCCCAGAGCACCAATCTCTAGAAACGCAGGATCTGACACAGCCGCGAGAGCAGTCATTCAACCCGCTCAACTGCAGGAGTCCTGTGCCCAGCCTCACCGCCAAGACAACCTCAACTAACATTCTTGTAAGGGTCACTCTAGGCTTTGCACTGGAAAAGCGCTGAATAATTCTTAAACACAGGCCAATAACAAAACTCTGCTCTGTAGGAAAACCAGCTACAGCGCCGAGACTGGAGTCTACAAAACGTTATTTAACCAATGGGAGAGGAGTGATGCGGAGTCTACTCTAACCCAGAACATCTAACACGACTCGCCTACAGCAATGTCTGCTAAGAGGAACTGCTGTTCTGAGGAGAATGGTAGTTGTTTGTTTTTAAGAAAGACTCCATGCAGACAGGGTGAACTCCACGCACTCACCTGAGTTCCGACAGTGATGTTCGGCATGGAGGACATGCCAGCACTAGACTTGGGCTTTTTATTTTTTGCTCTGGCTTTCTCTAACATTTTCTTCCTTTGACTAAAAGGAACAACACCCCTGAAAGGAAAGCCATAAACTGGTCAAGAAAGCATCAAAGAAGCTCATTAAATAAATCTGAATAGCCGGATCCAGTTTTATTAAATTTTTAGGACTAAAGTCTATAAAAATTACAAACAATATTCTTTTTATAAATTTTTCCTAAAAAACTTTACATGATACAAATTTACTGGTACCCCCTAAAAATACAACAAAGAATAAACTTAGTCTTATTAACAATGCATGCATGCATGCATACATACATACACACATATGATGAAGAAACTCATACAACGAAATTTTAAAATAACACATATCCCACAATTTGCAACTGTTTAATAGGAAAGTACACACGCAGGTCTAAGGGAAAGGATTAAAACTACCTGCAAATACGAGCCATTGTTATCTTTAGAGAGTAGGACTCAGTATAACTCATTTCACTTTGTGTTCTCATGAAATTTAGTAACATGACTGATAAGCACATAGTATTTTCATAAATTTATTCTTACTTTTTTAATGCAAGTGCTCTAAAGGGATATCCTATCTCTACAAAACACTGTCTCTTCAATGACCTCATGATGGTATTTTTCTCTTCAAAACTGCTCTCTATGTAACAAGAGCATTCTGTGAAAGACACTTACCACCAATATAAATTATTCTCCAGCTGGGCGCAGGTATAAAGGGCACAGCAATGTAAAGAAGCTATCCGTTCTCCTTGAAGTTCAGAGTACATCTGTGCTGTGTGCTCTAACTTAGAAGCCACAGAACTTAAAGTTTCATCCACCCATGTAGCAACCTAAGGAAGATAACAGTAGAGAGTTAAGTTAAAAACACCAGTGTCTTTCAGAGAGAGCTGTGGTCAGCATTAGGGCAAGATAAATGTGTATTCTAAAACTCCAAGTTTGCAGTTCAATACAACAAAAGTAAGTGTTACAGAAAAACTAGGGGGCTGGAGAGAAGGCTCAGTGATTAAGAATACTTGCTGCTCTTGCAGAGGGCCCAGGTTCGGTTCCCAGCTCCCACCAGGAGGGCTATCCATATCACAGTTAGTTGTCCGTTAACTCCAGTTCCAGGTGATCCGACACCCTCCTCCGACCACTACTGACACATGTGCAAGCACCATACACACAAACGAAAAACACTTTCACAATACATACATACATGTGTGTATATATGTACAATATATATGCATACGTGTATATGTATAATACACATAAAAAACTTTTAAAAATTCCTAATTAAAACTAAAAGCTAAAACACTTTCTTCCCATGTAATTCAAATCACAACCATTCCTAAGGCACAAACCAAGACTAAGCATGTGTTCTTCTTTTGGGAGTGGGAGAATGAGAGAAGCTCTCACTATAGTCTAGATGACCTCAAAACTTGTGATCTTCCTGCTTCAGTATCCTAACTGCTAGAAATATAGTCATGGGCCACCTGACTGGTTTGCTCTAGGACTTTTTAATAGAAGTCAATAAATTTAAAGTCATACTGATCATCTAATGTCTACTACCACTCTACAGCCATACCACCCTGCACATGCCTAACCTCATCTAAAGTGGAACATCAGTACATCTCAGCTAGTATTTCACAGCCTAAGCCCATTCTCCCTGTCTCTTAAGCACTTTCCTGTCTGGCTTTTCTAGGGTATCTTCTTCTTTCATTTACAGCCAGAAGCCACTTTACACACTGGATAGCATCAACAAGCTGGCAGGATGGCGGGGGTGGGGGGGGAGGGGGGGTGCTGGCCATTTAATCCAAAAAGTTGCATCACCAGAACCCACGTGATGTGCATGGAGAGAACTGAGTCACAGATATTGCATGTCACCTCCACATGTCACCATGTACCCACACATACAATTACAGGAAGGCATCTGAAAGTTAAAGTACAGTATTAGCTAGCCAACAAGGGAAGGATTATTGTTGCAAATGCTAAAAAGGCTTTTATTATGTATGGAACTATGTCAGACTGAAATGAAAAGGGGCAGAGAAAACAAGTCACAACTTTAAGCATGAAATGTTCATCAATGCAAAATGGTCTCTACCTTGTTATTTTCAGTGGCTACAGTTGCTCTTATGCTATTTGCAGACAGGAGGACTATCTTTTCGTTGGTCAACCCCAAAAATGTTGCTCGTGGATGATGCACTGAAGGATTCTTTGAAAGCATAAGAAAATTAATTACTATATCTTCTGTAGATATGCAGCCATTCATTCCGAGATTTACTGTAACAAAGTACCTGGGCATTTCTGTAAGGCTCGGAGTCACTCCACTTCCACTGATAGAGTTCTCCTTTACTGCTGACAGCGAGAAGCTCAGAATACAAGGCCCCAATGCAGGTAAATTTTGTTCCATCCTATAAATAAAGCAAAAATAAAACTATCAATACAAAAATTGCCAAATCCCTTGGCTTAGACCCTGCTTTATTCAGTACAAAAGTCTGGACTGCTTGCTTAGTGCAAACCACGATCTATAGGATCCTCACAATTCCTTGGCTCTTTTTCAGAAACTCCTTCCGGTTCAGCAATGCGGGCGGGCCTGCTTTCTGCTTCCAGAAGCATGTGCTGAGAATACCACATTCGCATGGCCTTCACGTTCATGGCATCCATTCCCTTTCCTTAATCAAGACTATACTGAGGAGACTCACCAATTCTGACACTCTAGCTCCCATCCTGCCTTTTCAGTTCATACCTCAAGTCACAGCCCAGGGCATTTGCCAGCTGATCTCACACAAATGTAAGATCTTGTTCACCACTGTAACCCCACCCAGAGTCCACAAAAAGTAATCAATAAATGTTCTGAAGGAAGTAGGGGGTGGAAGGTATTAAGACTCCTTCTCTGCAGACACTTCCAAATTGCTGAAAACAATGTCCCTAAAGACACGCAATGATTTAAGATGCAATTATATATTTAAAGAAGGTAACGAATATAAATATGATGCTTTAAAAAAAAAAACCTAAGAACAATGACTGAACCCATAAAGTTATCCAGAAACTTTAAAGCTAACTTGCAATAACAGAATGTTATCTGGTCAGACAGGCTACAATGCTGACCGAACTTGGGGATATCTATCAAGGTTTATAAGCAACAGGTTATGCCTCAGAATTTACAAAAAGAACACGGATTTTGATCTTACTGCATCTGCACCAACCACTTCTACTTCAAGTCACCCTACAGATGGCATAGAATTTAAGTTCTTCCAGTCTCCATACCCCTGTTCCCTATCAATGAGCATCTGGAGGCCACTGCCTGCTTCCCTTACGGGGGCTCCACTTTTTGAGCTCATCCTCTCTTCTCAACCGTTTAGCTAAAATTAAATATAATGGAAGGCCATCAGCACATGGGGTCCAAAACCTAAAGTCCACTTACTAAAGTGACTTGAGGTCAATTATGTTTCTCTGAATCCATTTTTCACATCCGAAATGAATAGTTAGCAAGTATCTGGGTAAGTGTGCTAAGTGCAAGGCCCAGAGCCTGCTACTCCACATGTGCTTAATCAGACCCAGTCAGGTCATGTCGCTCCCACTTCACCACCTACCACCTGGAGCATGACCAGTTCCCAGATACAGGCTTCCTGCATGTCCCCACCTCCCATCCCAGATAAAGACCTCGTATCTTCTTTAAAGGCCACATATACAGACACACACACTACAAACAGTCCCTTCTTGTATCCCTTTCCCTTAACACCATTTAAACTAGCTTGTCCTTCAGTCAGCCTCGTGGTAAAGTAAATTCTCACTTAAGCTGTTTCATTTTACCAGCTTTCTGAAACAAATACAGCAGTCCTTCTAAGTGTCAAACTACACTTTATGTATAAACCCTAGAGAGCAGCCATGTGTGCTAAAATGGGCCTCCACATCCTAATGCTCAGGCAGGAGGATCAAGAGCTCAAGGCTAGCCTGGGCTACAGAGCTGCTCTGTGCCCTGCTGCATGCCTTTCAAGTCACTGACCACTTTCTGCAATCCCCTTACTGTGCATTTCCTCCAGATTGTACCATTCTCCCCTTATGCTCCACCTTCAGCCTCAGACTACGCCAACTAGCACACTATGCTTAGAAATACAATGTCCAGGGTTACCTGCACAACACTCTGCTTATATCTTTTATTTAAAAAAAAAAAGGAAGCAAAGCTGTGATATAATAAATGTATTTTAACACAGGCCTCAGCATAAGGGCCAAGTGAGAGGCACTCAGAAGTAAAAAGCAAGCTACACCCAAAAGTATGAGTATGGGCTTCTCCAAGAAGAGCAGTGGAAATCAAGACATACCCAAGTCGGTAGATATGGGTTCCTAAAGGACAGATCATCTCCCACGAGGCCTGCCCTCGCCTCAGCCCCACCCCCACTAGCAATGCCCACTGTGTGATGCGGGCTCGGGCTACTCGTTCCTCTTCCTTGTCTCATCAGTCTGGCAGTGAGTTAGAGTGCTGGACTCATCCTTGCAGTCTTCCTTCCTGTCTCCATAATTCCTACTTTGGTTAAGGTCTTCACAGTTTATCCAACAATCCTATTGTGCTCAAACTGACTAGATTTTCCTTGTCCTGTTGCTGTATTTCTCCTCTGATTCCAACAGTGCTCACTTCCTTAAACACAGACACAACCTCACCCTCCTCATCATAGGACTGCTCTAGAGACTCTGTGGACTGAACATTAAATGTCGCTGAGGAACAATACTTTAATTCCTTGGCAAATCAACTTCAGCCATCTACAATCTACACTGTCCTACCACTTCTACTTAGTAAAACAGAGCAGCAATTCTGTACATTCACTGTTCTACAGACATACCGTGATGCAGAGTCCATGAATGATTGTATTCAATGGACATTTTACCTCAAAAATCACTGTTTAAATGTCATACCTTCTATGAAGGCTTTCTCCAATCTCTAAAATGGGTTAGTCATTTCCCACTCAATCCCCACAGAACTTTGTCCACACCTTCAGTTCAGCACTGATGATCCTACTAACATACCACACTCTGCGGTTAAGGGGAGCATGATCCTACTAACATACCACACTCTGCGGTTAAGGGGAGCATGATCCTACTAACATAGCGCACTCTGCAGTTAAG
>CAJQZJ010032563.1:13035687-13062474 GCA_907164525.1 Lophiomys imhausi | reverse complement strand
AACATAGCGCACTCTGCAGTTAAGGGGAGCATGATCCTACTAACATACCGCACTCTGCAGTTAAGGGGAGCATGATCCTACTAACATACCGCACTCTGCGGTTAAGGGGAGCATGATCCTACTAACATACCACACTGCGGTTAAGGGGAGCATGATCCTACTAACATACCGCACTCTGCGGTTAAGGGGAGCATGATCCTACTAACATAGTGCACTCTGCGGTTAAGGGCTCCCCAAAGAGTCCCTGAACCAACTGCACACTGCACAAGTAAAACTGAACTCCAACATCATACACAAATGCTCTGCTGAAGACAGAACAACCCTGAATGAACCATAACTGTAAAAGCACAATGACAGACCCACTTGGAACTGATTTACTTATTTAAGAAATAATAGAAAATGACTTGCTACATCCTCCCATGATAGCCCACTGTTCATCAGGACAAGTCCTAAGGGAGTCAGCTGGCCAATCTCCAAGCTAGGGAAGGGGCAGAAAAATTAGTTCTTCCCACTCGTGACTGAATACAAAATACAGCATCAAAAGGAACAGCAGCAACAGATTCCATTGTGCCACTTGCTCAGCTGTGTGACTCCACCTCATCCCCTCTCCCAACACTGCCCCTTTCTGTTACTCATGATCAAATTACATTTTCACACACTTTATAAATTTTGTTTTTGTCTTGCTGGCCTGGTACTCACTATGACACACAAGTCTTCCCTGAACACATGGCAGTGTTCAAGTGCTGGGATCATAGGCGGGCTTACATCATGCCTGCACAGCGCTTACTTTCAATGGTCATTTCTTAGAAACATGTAAGTGTACATAAAACAAGTTTTTATTCCTAAAAGTTTGTTTTCATGCTCATTCACACGAAGCCATGGTAAAGATGAGGGAACACAACCAGTAAGCACGTTCCAGCAACAAACTTGTGTAAGGAGCTAGTTATCACAGGTCAGCCTCTTCCCACCACCATTCAGACACAGGGACAACATACAACTTCATATTCAAAGAGTTGGTGGAATAAATGTATTTATTGCCCCAAATTATCTGAAAACATACCCAAGACAGTAAGAGATCTAACTGCTAATTAACAGTGCCGATCTGTGGGTCACTTCTGCATTCCTCCCATAAACCATCACAAACCCCTTCCTGGGAGCGTAGCAAATGAAGAGAGGAGGCATCGTTTAACGCTAAACAGTGTTTTGCCAGAGCACTGAGCAAAGTTTTTATGTTTAGTGAGTTTATTTATAGATATGTAATTTACTGCACACCTTTGAGGTTTCAAAATGATGTTCCAGCATATTACGGTAAAATGGTTACCATGGCTGAACAGACTCAAACTTTTCATCTCATAGAACTGTAATCAAGTCAGCTGATGCCTTCTTATTTCCTATTTTACTACACTCCTCTGGTGGAAGTTGCACATCTAGATGTTTATGCCACTTATGTACATATGCTACTTTTTGTCCTTTCACTGCTTTTTCCCATGTTATATATCATTTATTGTCTCAGAATGCCTGGCTTTTCTTTTTTGAAGACTCCACATTTAAGGAAAATCATACAGTGTATATGTTTCTAACTTGTTTCACTTACCTTATTTTCCTGTAATTCTATCCCTTTTGGGACCAATAGGTTGGTAGGTAAACTGGCGGGTGCGTGTGCGTGTGCATGTGCGTGTGTGTACACTACTACACACTGTGACAAACATCCACAAGGATAAATACAATAAATAAATTAAATGGATGAACGTTAAAACTTAAAGAATGGTGAATTAGGTAAAGCCCTGAAATTAAAATGACACATATATCTTTTCTGACCTCAAAAGAGACTGATTCTATTACCTACTTAAGAATCCTAATCAGGCTTCTGACTTTATTACTGACTGAACCACTAACAAACCACAAGAGCACTGATAAAGATAGGAGGTTTTTCTCATCAATCTGAAGTGCTTTAAAGTTTACAGCACAAAACAGGACACAGATGAAGGGACGGCTCAGTGGTAAGAGCTCTGCCCACTCCTAAAGGGCCCACCTTCAATTCCCAGCACTTACGGCATCTAACAACCTCCCGACACCTTCCAATTTCCAAGAAAACTCAGCAAGCACTTGTACACAAACACATAAGCAGGCAAACATTTAATACAGATAAATTTAAAAAAGAAAATAACAGTTCAGACACATGCTATAAAATTCCAATGACTGTAACATACAAAGTTAAGATTACTTTTTTATATACTGATAAGCAAAGAATGTGGAAACACTAGTATCCTATAAAAATAATGCAAGAGCTACCAAAATTTAATTTAAAAAAAAATCTTACCAAGATAATTAACAAAAGGCTTACATTTAAAGAGTAATTTGTACAAGTGCTCATAATCTCTCTCTTGCAAGACTTGAAGGCTTTTTGGGTTTTTTGGTTTTGATTTGTTTTCAGTTTTTCAAGACAGGGTTTCTCTGTATAGTTTTGGCTGTCTTGAAACTCACTCTGTAGACCAGGCTGGCCTTGAACTCAGAGATCTGCCTGTCTCTGCCTCCTGAGTGCTGGGATTAAAGGTGTGTACCACCACCCGGTTCAGGCTTCAAGTTTTACAAGAAAAGGTCTTAGTAATCAATACAGCACCACTATGTAGCAAAGCAAGAGGCCTCTAGCAGCAATCAGCCAACAAGCATCTGTGACCTGAAGGGATAAAAGGACGGACACACTCTTCATCTGTTCTGGTTCTCAAGTGTTAGCTTAGGCACAACACTCCCAACTGTCCTGAGCTGGGGACCCTAACTAAGGCCCTCTTCAGACCCCCAGTTCTCAGCAGGGACAGCCGTAGCAAGTACTAAGTGAATCCCCATCTTGTTTCCTGTTGTCCACTGACTCCCTCAACCCTCTAACTCCTCCGGAATCACCATCCTTAACCATTCTGGTGAGAACAGGAAATGTGACAGACGGATAGAACTGTAACACAAGAGACATGAGAACTTGGAACAATGGCACCTGACTCCCCACAGCTGGAGGGAAGGGGAGGGAGAGAGAATAAACAAACAGCTTCAACACTCTACCACACAAGAAGGAACCAGGGATGCTTCCAGTGTTGTTCTAATAACCGAGAAAATACAGTTCAGGCAAACCATGGTAGCTGCCAATAAAAACAGTCCAAAGAATGCCAGGTGTGGTGGCGCACACCTTTAATCTCAGCACTGGAGGCAGAGGCAGGTGGATCTCTGTGAGTTCGAGGCCAGCCTGGTCTACAGAGTGAGCCCAGGACATCCAGGGCTACACAGAGAAACCCTGTCTTGAAAAATCTAAAAGCAGCCCAAAGACACAGATGAAAGTGCACAGCCCTCTTGCACTCACGTTTTCCACATGAGCTATGTAGCAAAAAGTATATTAACTGCACTAAGATTGATAATAACTACAAAAAACATAAATACGGAAGGTTTACTATTCTCCCAAATTTGAGCTCAAATAAATGAAAAATAAACTCAGGTCATACTCTCTTTATCTGCTGGTGATTCACCTCCAAGTTGCCCCTATGCCTTTTCCCCCTGCTTAACAGAGTCTCACCTGACCCATCTGGCCTGACTCTCCTGCCTCACTTTCCCAAACAGCAGGATCAGAGGTATGTGCCAAAAAATTCAGTTTATTAATACTTAAGAACTATGCTCCACTGAACTGTTTGTGGAAATGGGGAGAGGGCACTGCTTTTAATGAGGGAAGGGAAAACCACGGGTTTCTATAAAAGCTTCTGGAAATGAAGTCACAACTTAAGACAATGGATCACCCACTGTTACAGACTTCACTTATGGAAGAGACAGATCTATAAAGGTCCAAAGTCAACTTCCCAAATCCCAGGTGCCTCTGGAACTCACTTACTGTTCTACTTTCCTGGTACTCCAAATCCCAGGTGCCTCTGGAACTCACTTACTGTTCTACTTTCCTGGTACTCCAAATCCCAGGTGCCTCTGGAACTCACTTACTGTTCTACTTTCCTGGTACTCCATCTCTCATTCTCATTTAGCCTCCTTTGTCTACTACCATAGCATCAAAGGGTCTGTCCAAACTTCCTGCCACAGAACAGCTATGTAACTCCAGAAATACAGCCTCCTCTTATGCTAACATGCATGCTGCATCAATGACTAGAGCTTGCCCTGCAGAAACTAAGGCTCATTCAACACTTCAAACTTGGCAAAGTAAATATCTACCAAAGAATGCAACAATTATTAAAATAATTATCACTAGGGCAGTGTCCTGGAGAATAAGCGCTCATGTGTTCCTCAGACCCCCAGCCCAGTTTCTCTGGCCCCTTTTATCTGAGCAGCAGCACTGCACACATGGTGGCTGGCTAGACAACGCCCCACATGATGCTCTAGTGCTAACAGTAAAGGCAGATGAGCACTTGGAAACTGATGTTTCTTTTCAACAGTCCTACAAAAATGAGAACAAATAAAACAGAAAATTTTTAATGGAGGAGACAGTTATTAGGATTCCACTTAAATTAAAGGGTATAAACTCTTTCCAAATACCTTCTCGGGCCACCACTGTAAATCTTCACCTAGAGACACTGGACTTTGAACAGGGGTGTTCTTCTTATCTGGGTTTGGCTCTCCTTCTTTGCTGGTAGAGCCCCTTTCGTTATCAAACGAGGCTCCATCGAGCCACCTTCGTTCTCGTAAACGTAGAACAGATTCCCGTTCACGCAAAAGCTCGGAGTCTCTCTCTAAGGGAAGAAGGAGAACTGGTATGCAATCGGGTCACACCAGTGGGATAAAAGTAAGCCACTCTCTAGTACACACCCTGCAGGACGCAGCTAACAGCACTTTATCTACTCAAAATGTACACAATCAATATCTAATTAGGCTGACATGCAACATTCAAAACATTAACCCTTCAAGTGACTGGATGAAAACTATAAACTAGTATTTTTTTGAAACTATGCAGAGGTAGTCCAAAAAAATTTTTAGAGTAAAATTATTTTAAGTTTGATTTGGTGGGGTTATTTTTTTTCTTTTTAATGGGTTTAAAGATTCTGGAATTATTTCATTATTTATATTATTCACAGGAAATTATTATTTTATTAGGAATACTTAGCATAAGCTTCTTTGATTTATAAATTAAAAATGCGTAAGTTACAACTTTAAACACTAAATACAGGTAAGCAAATTGGAGTGGCTACTTTTATGTCAATTTGACAGAGTCATGTGGAAAGAGAAAACATCAACTGAGAAAATGGCCAAGGGCTATAAGGAAGCTGGCTGAGCAAGTCATGGGGAGCAAGCCAGTAAGCAGCACTTTTCCACGGTTCCTGCTTCAGTTCCTGCCTCCAGGTTCCTGTCCTGTAACTATGATGTGGAACCATCATCTGAAATAAACCCTCTCCTCTTTAAATTGCTTTTGGTCATGGTGTTTTATCTCAGCAACAGAAAATAAGGCCCAAACCAACAGTATTTGTTACAAATCTTCAAAGCTTGTTTTTGTTTTAAAAAAAAAGAAAAATTTAAATAGGATGAACTATAAGTATATTATGATAAAGTAAAAGCTTTTGATAACTCAAGTCCTTGTTAAAGATAAATTTACAGAATTGATTTTACGGATAAATCATTTAAAATGTTTTCAGGAACAGACTTTTTTTTTCCCCCCAAGGGAAGGAACTTTCTAGAGAAATCTTTTTCCTGAAAACTGGCCTCAAATTATCTAAAGCCACAGCCACATTTTCAGTTCTTTGTAAGCTTTTTTTTTTTTTTTTTAAGTTTTTGGAGACAGAGTTTCTCTGAGTTGCCCTGGCTGTCCTGGACTCACTTAGGAGAAGAGGCTGGCCTCAAGCTCACAGAGATCCGCCTTGCCTCCTGAGTACTAAGATTAACAGCCTGTGCCACCACGCCTGGCAATTACAGACAGCTGTGAACTGTCATGTGGGTGCTGGGATTTGAACCAGGGTCCTTTGGTGAAGAGCAGCCAATGCTCTTAACCACTGAGCAATCTCTCCAGCCCCTGAAAGTTACTTTTAAAAGTAGTCAAAATAGGTGTAGTGTCACACACCTTTATTTCCTGCACTTGGGGGGAGGGTGGGTGGGTGGATGGATTGTAAACTTTTTAGTATTTTAATAATAAAGATTAGAGAGATCCAAAGCACATAAAATTGCTGCATTTGAGGCATGTAGCTCAAGGTACAGTGATTGCCCAGCATGTGACAGGCTTCAGTTTCGATTCCCCAATACCACTGAACCAACAAAACTGCCCTGACCAAAGTGGTCCAGTGGTAGCTATTTGATGTGATTCAAACCAACAATATCTATGCAGGGCGACCCAACAAACGGGTATTTAGGAATTGCTAATGTTAGAAAATAAACATTTGAAAATTCAATAACTGAGTTTTAAAGCAGTTAAAGTATGTGTTTACCTTAAAATGTTTAAGCTACTACGTATGTTCATATGTTAAATGGTCGTCCACAGATGTGCTATCTTTAAAACTCACCCTCTAGGTACCAAACACCTGTGGCAAGGCCCTCTTGCTATACAATATGGCCTCTGTTCTACTTTTCTAATGACTGGCACCTATGGCTTATTTTGTCTATTATTTAGATAAAGCAGTGTTGAACTTTTAAGTCATAATGTAAGTTAAAGCTTATCTATGCCTACCAGAGGTTGGAAATTGGCTCAGAATCTACACTATACACTTTTTAAAGATTTCAAACCTGTACAAACAGCATTATTAATAAGCCAAACATGTCTATCCATTTAATACTGGCCAGCCCCATTCTGCTAAGTTTTCCATATTTCACTATTACATCTACTCAGCATTTAAAAGAAACATAATGATTATGTTGTTTTAATCAAATTAAGAAGTTTTTTCTGAATGCTGCATGTCACGAAAACTAGAATTCTATGTTTAGGTGGAAATCTATCTCTTAGTTTAACATATCCTTAGGTAAACCCCAGTCTTTGCTGTGTATCACGCAATGTAAGACCTGCTCCGAAATACTGTTGTGCACACCAAGATAACCACTGGCATGTAATGACTCACCATACTGTAAGATTCTGAGTTCCGACAGTGGTGAGCCTATCACTATCTTTCCACACAACCAGACCATAATCAAGAAGAAATAAATGCAAAATTACCTCGAGATGAGCCTAGCCTAGACAGTGATGAACGACGAAAAGAAGGGTAACCAAAATAGCTAATGTCCTCAGAGAACATGGCATCAGCATCAATAATGACACTTGGGTGGGCAGAGTGAATGTCAGCATCAAGAAGAGACATGAGATCTTCTACAAATAAAAACAAAAAAAAAACATATAATGCTATAGATAATGCATCCACAGACCACAACAAGATCTCTAAAAATTAAAATCAGGGACTGTTAGCACATGAGTGTCTTAAAGACAGTTACATGTATAGAATTATTGCAGGCAGTACTTATTAAAGACCACTTTTAAGGTATGATACTTCACAACATCATAGAAACAAAATGCAGCTCATTAAGTATCAATGTTCAGCATTATCAAAAAACAATATCCTGTAACATGTCAGCCAGGAATACATCTATGCAATACAGTCATGTCTTAATTAAATCAAGTATAAACAGTAAAAAGGACTTTAAACATCAAACTGAACCCACCACCCTCCAAAAGACAGGCATGTCATCAGCTCTACTCTAAACCCCAGTCCTCAGTCAAATGAACACCCAAACAGGGGAAAGCTGAGGGTGGGCGGGCGGGCAGCTAGTGAGGCACCAACCTCCCGGCAAGTAAGATTCACTGGCTGTGTCGTCACCATCATCTCCATCTTCATCATCCCGGCTGAGTAGATTATTTACAGCAAGGTTTACATCAAGATTTGTTCGCTGGAGTTCTCGAATAATGACACTTCTCGATTTTCCTTGTAAAACAACTTGAGCCTAAATTAAACAAAGGATTGTGCTATGCGAATTTCTCTTATTTACTAAAGTCAGTCTTCTAAACTGATTTTTAAAAAAGCCACACACAAAACCCCCCACATTTTTCAACTCTTATGAGCCACTACAATCAGTTCAGTCTCACCTGTCCCTTGCCTGTGTATCAGAGGTTCTGAAAGAGCATACCTGTGAGATCAGTTCCTCGGGAATGACAGATGCCGGAATAACTGGCTGGGGCTGACTGCCCAGAAGCCCAGACCCCCGATCCCGTCCTGTCCGAATGACTCGAGTCTGCCGCCGGGAATCGCGGGCTCCAGCCGATGACCTACCAGATGATCCTCCTCCACTTCCACCCACTCCAGAACTCCAGCGGCTTCTAGATATTGAATAATTTGTAGAATTAAATTTTTGTTTGTCTTGGTTTTGAGACAGGGTTTCTCTGTGTAGCCCTGGCTGTCCTGGACTAACTTTGGACCAGGCTAGCTTTGAACTCACAGAGATCCTCCTGAGTGCTGGGATTAAAGGCATGAGCTACCATGCCCAACTAAATTAAAATTTTTAAACCATTCATTCTTTAAAAGGTTATTTTGAGTCTCACTCTTGTATATTACTTACTTAGTTAAAATTCTGGAGCAAATTTTAAAATTAACTATCTGAGTAAGTACAAAAGTAAGTACAATCCTTGTTAAAGACTTATGTACAGAAGCACATATGGTAATATTTCCTTGTAATCTCAACATTCAGAGATAGAAAAGTCCAGCATGAGCTACATAGTGGGACCCTACCCAAAACAAAGGGGAAGGGGCAAGCCTGGGAAAACGGTTAATTAAGTCTATAAAGAGGAAGATCCCCAGACTTTCTTGGCCAGTCAGCCTAGCTAAGAAGGTGAATCCCATTTCAGGGCTTTGCTGCAGAAATGACAGAGTGCCTGGGGAGGAATCTTGACATGGACCTTTAGCATCTACACACACACAGAAATACACACACATGTGAACACCCACACACAAACACTATACATACATGCAGAAAGTGGGAGAACCACACCACTGAGTCTAGAAGAACCCATTAAGCAGAGTGACTTTATGTACCAGTTTACCTGGAGAGTGCCACTTTAAGTCTACTGTCTGAACCTAATTACTAATTTCATCTAAAATATCCCAGTTTGGTTAATAATCTATGTGGTCAATGAACACAAAAGGAATCACTTGCTATTCCTACTAAGTGATGCATACTAATTTCCCCCAAGGGAACAATGCTAGAAACCTGATGGGGTCTACTATCTAAGCTCACATCTACATTATACATCCATGCTAATCTTACAAGCACGACAAACTAAAACTATCAAGAAATATAATGTGACATTTTAAAAAAAGAATGCCAAGACAGAGAGAACAGTGGAGAGTATGTGCCTACATAAAAAAGTTAGATTTGCACCAACAGTTCCCACTGCTCACAGTTCCCAACTTCTGCTTCAGCCTGTACTGAGCACACTCACCTACTGCTGTGACTGTTGCTGAACAGGGTCTTGGGATTCCTTGGTGTTTAACCTATCAGAATTCAAACTGAACACCCATCCCATACCCCTAACTCCCCAAGCATTCCTCTAACCAACTTGTCTAGATAAAGATTAATATGTTGTGCTAAGCACATAGCATTGGTTGAGTTTTACTAATAGGAAGACAGTACTGAATGAATTAATTCCTTTTATCCATAATAAAGTAAATTACAGTTTTTAATATTGGTGGGTTTTTTTTCTCTTTTAAAATGTAATGGATACCACGACTCTACTCTGTAGAATTACTTGTCAAACTAGTCCTACAGCTCTAACCCCACCTTGACTCTACTCTGTAGAATTACTTGTCAAAGTGTCCTACAGCTCTAACCCCACCACACAGGACTCAGAGAACAGAAGTGCCAGAAGTCACACGTAGTATAAATTAACCCTTAGCTTACAAATGTAGAGCCTAGGAACCAACTCTAGTCTACATAATCAGTAAACTGGCTTTAAAAGTACATTACTTTCTGTTTGTTTGTTTAAAGGAAGAGTCTCAGAAACTCCCCAGCCAAGGGAAGGAAAGGAAAGCAACTACACACCACGGACCAATAAAGGAGCACACCTGATGGTCTCATGTCTGGACATCTGCACGGTGTCCATATCGGCATAAGCGTGCTCATACACCACACCTGTGATCCTCAGTGCCATACACACACGTGCTCACGTGTACACACATGCATACACACTGAACCACTGAACTAAAATGGATGGCAGAAGCTCAAGAGATAATCTGTTTGCACTCCCACCTGTCATGTGTGTGTCTTTCATGGTTCACACCCCATCACCCACGTGGCAGACAACAGGCAGCTGGCCGCAGTCCATAGCCCTAATTTCAGCATATCTTGCCAATTTCGTCTGCTTCTGACTGCATCAGGCACACACAGGATGCACTGACTCACCTGTTTCTGTATTCATTTATTAGGGACAAGGACTCTCCACATGGTGCCAAAACATACTGGGACAGACCAGGCTGGCCTCTAACTCCTACCTCTGCCCCCTCAGTGCTGAGATTAAAGGCACGTTATCACCATGCATCAGCTTCTTTTTTTTTTTTCCTTTAATCCCAGGAAGGTTGCTTGTAGTCCTGCTACCTACCACATAACCTACCTGACCTACTTCAGCAACATCTAATCCCCAAATACCACCTCACAATTATCACGCTGAAAAGAAAAGCGTTGCAATTATTCCCAGACAGTCCAAACACAGAGTGAAGTGGAGACTGTCCACCTCAGAGTGAGCTAGCCTGAGCTCTATGGGAAGAAGACAGGACCAGGATCCATGAGGACAGCCTCGTTCCTATTTGACTGTATCTGATACATTTGTGAATGATGATATCCCTTTGAGCACTCAAGATTTGTCTGTCCTGAATTCTCAAATGTCATAAATTTCAAACTTTAAGGCTTATTAATGGAAAGGTCAGGAGAGAACAAATCAAAGAAAGACACTTATAAAAATGTGACTAAAATTTTTGATTTACAAAGTAACCTGATCCTAATTTCACATTTACATTGAATAGATCAGATCTCTGCAAACCTAATATAAGCAAGCACCTGAATATCACTCTGTCAACACTGACCAGCAAGCTCAATGTGTGGAGAGGTGTCTGGGGTCAAGCAGGAGCAGGTAGGAAAGACCAGTCAACTGAGGCCCAGCTAAACATGAACAATTCTGCACTTTAAAGTCATAAAACTATCCCCAGTCCTCTTTGGAGGTTTTATTCAAGGGTCAAATGTACCAGCCTATTATTGTATCTGTTACATGTTTCATCAATAAATCTTAAAATTCCACTGTTCTATTTATCTTTCTGCAATGCCTGTTATAACTGGGTTAAATAGGTAAGAGGATTTAAATCGGGAGGACAATTTGAGCATCATAGCAGCAAGTTATCAATTCACATGGGGGGGAGAGGGAGGGAGGGAGGGAGGGAGAGCACATACACCAACCACAGTAATATAAACCACTGAGTAGAAAGACATAAAATGGAATTTTAAAGTTTATAAAGGAAAATAAACTGCTCAGAGAGAGTTCTTCTTTATAGTTAAGTTCTAACTAGTAAATATGAAGGAAATGACAGAATTTTAAGCAGCTGGTCAATACTGCAGTAACAAATTACACAATTGTTAACATATTATAATCATGAACAAAAGCATGAGGAGAAATTGGGACACTTACTTACTTGAAAGGCGTCTTTTTCACAAGGTACTGTGAATGACCAGAGGGGAGAGTGTTTGGTGGTGGGAACATCATCTTCACTTAGTAGCCAGGAGTAACCTCTGCACCAGGCCTATCAACATGTGTCACCTGAATGATGCCTTGCAGCACAGGCAGGGCAAACTACATTCCTACCCAAGCTGCATTACTTCTGTTTAATCCCAGAAAAGAACAGGCAGATCCAAGCACTGTGCACTGCAACAAGTGCTCCGAACTCATCAGGACCAACCAACAAAAAGAGTGAGGACCGCCCTGTGGTCAGCAGACTAGAGGAGCATGGCTCCTAAACCCAGCTGGCAACTGCTACCCAGTCAGAGAAAGGGTCCTAGTGGCACACTGGGAAAATGGGATGATCAATCTTAATTCACTGCTCCAAAATAAGCTTATGTAAGAGTTAATGTGGGGAAGCTAAGTGACGGCCTCACTCCACAGCCAGGCTGACCAAACTCAGGGACCTACTGCCTTGACCTCCCAAGCCCTGGGACTCCAAGTTTTCCAAAGGCAAATTATTTCAGATTGAGAGAATAAACTTAAAAACTAAATTAAAGTCTTAAAAGATTAGGAACAACTGCCACTATAAAAGTGAAAAACTAAACAAAGATGAACACCCCTTTTCTGGGAAGGGTCAAATGGTTACTAGCTGCACTGGGGACTAAGCGCAGTCAATCTGATGACCACCCCACTCCACTGCTGTAACATGAATAGTGGGTGGGGAGGACAACTCAGCCATGGCACTGCATTTGGTCTGCAGAACCACAACTCAACACAGAGATGTTTCTCTTTTAGCAAAGAAACTGATGTAACTACAGCTAACAGTTACTCTCTTAAACAAATGTATTCTTCCAGGTTTACCAAATGAAATCATTTTGTTCTTTTGTTATTTTCAGAATTATTTAGCACACATTAAGTGCACAGTGTTATGAATGTGGGGATCAGAAGTAAAGCACTTGTTTGTATATACAAGGCATTGGTTTGATCATCTCTACAAAAAAAAAAAAAGGATGTTTTATTACAGATCCAGGTTGTGTTTCCTGTCCCTGAGCTAACGGATACACAAAACGATCCGGAGATTGCACCTACCCATGACAAATGGCATTCCTCCAATCTTGAAGTAATTTAGTTCAGTGTAATAACATATAAATTAAGCATTTTGAAATCTCAATTCTTGCGGTAGTTGAATAGGCATGGTCCCCACAGACTCCTGTGTTTGAATCCTTGGCTCACAGGAGGTAGCACTGTTAGGAGACCATGGAGTATATGTGTCACTGTGGAGGCAGGACTTTGAGGTCTTAAATGTTCAAGCTATGCCCAGTGTGAAACCCATCCAGTCTCCTCCTGGCTGCCTTCCTATCAAGATGTAGAACTCTCAGCTCCTCCTCCAGCACCATGTCTGCCTGCTCGCTGCCATGCTTCCCACCATGATAAACCTCTAAAAGTGCAAGCCAACCCCAAGTAAATGTTTTCCTTTATAAGAATTGCTTTGGTCGCGATGTCTCTTCACAGCAATGGAAATCCTAACTGAGACAATCTTAAATCTAACTTATACTTTGCCACCAGTTCACACTGTATGTATGTTTCTCTCTTAATTATTTTGAAGCAATTCCAACTGCATTTAGTTCTTATTAGCCTCTGAATACCATATAATTTGATTGAACTGGCACCTTCTAATCATTAACCAGATATTTTCAGAAATTTTGGCCATTCAAGAACCCAAGTATTGCTGGGTGTGGTGGCGCACATCTTTAATCCCAGCACTTGGGAGACTAGATCTCTGTACGCTCAAGGCCAACCTTATCTACAGTGAGTTCCAGAATAGCCAGGGCTGTGTAGAGAGACCATGTCTCAAATTCCAGAAAGAACCAAAGCATAAAATGAATAAGAGCACATGCCTAGAATTTGAAAATGACTTCTTTTAATTTGGCAGTACATAAAGTTCATAAAAAATGGTACGCAGGAGAGTTTGGGGGTTTTGTTTTTGTTATTTTGTTAAAAAACAAACAAACAAACTACCAGACTTGGATACCAAAAAGAAGTACTGTTAGATTTTTATAATTCACAGTAAGTGGTCAAATACAAAACTGTTTTGATTTTCAAATGACACACCAGCACCAAGTGACACTGTGGACGGTTTGCATGTTTAACTGGCCAGGAATCCGGATTCTGTAATCAATTTGTGTTGGTTATTTTTTATCATGGTGGCAAGATGAGTTCTCTACCCTATCACTAGATAATACTGATGTGGTCAGTCACAGTACAAAACGCTGAAAGACAACAGCACAGAGCAGTGAATGCCTGCAACAGAACACAACTTACCCCAGAGTGTTGCCTGCCAGCCTGCCCAGAGTCTCAGAACCTGAGAGAAACCACGGAGAGTCACTTGTCCTACCAGGCCTAGAAGTTCTCCCTGTCCCAGAGCTGCTATTCAGTTTTGATCTAGGGAAAAAAAAAAAAAATCAAGAGATAAAACCATCATACGATGTGGGGAAGCACACCCTCGGCCTCCCACCTGTCTGCCTGACACGCCTCTGACTACACCTACTGATAGTAGGCAGCTTCCTGACATGCACATATTCCTTCCCAGTAGAAACCACCCTCAATTTTCAAATATGAGTAAGCAGTAAATAGCAAATTTTCTTTATATTTTAAAATTAATCATGTTTTTCTTAGAAAAGAACAAGTAGAAATCCTATCTTATGAAGCAACCTTTAAATACACAGTTTTTAAAGATAAAAATTTGAAGGGAAAAAACTTGACTGCTCTCAAATTGAGTTACTCCATTTCTAACTATCAGAGACAAACAGGGCATGTAAGTCCTTCAGTCAGTCAGGCATCCAAGCATCCACCTGTAGTACCAGCTACTTGGGAAGCCAAACCAAGAGTACCCCGTGAGCACACATGTTCAAGAGCAGTCATAAAAGTGAGCTAAGACCTGCGCCATCTCCTACCCCAGCAGAGCATTTCAAATTCCATTTCACCTACGACTAAGGAAATGTGATAACATTCTCAGAATTTACCAACTCCAGGTGCTATGCCAGTCAACACCTCTACAATCTTAATGTTAGCATTTTGTCTATCAACTATTACTTGCTTAACGTAACACACACACACACACACACACACACACACACACACACACACACACACCCAAGCAGGAGAACAATGTCTTACCCATCGTTATTATCAGGTTTACCCAATTCCAGTCTGTCTGGTTGTACTGAAAAACCAATCCTACAAATTCTGCCATCCTAAAAAGCAAAAAAATAAGGGGGGAAGGGTAAAATTCTGAAAGAGAAGACACTGAAGTTTTAATTTATTCAATAAGCAGATTCTGCATGTTACTGTCAACTCAGCAGACAAGAAAGTCCCCTCTAGAAGATGCACATACCTGGATTGGGGAGTATGACACATAGTACCAAAAGTCTATTAAGAAATCACTTAAAACAATACAGCCTGACAGAATTCAGAGTATAAGATTATATAGTAACTGTACCCAGGAGTCTCCCCATTCTGCTTTTAACTAGTTCAAGCATGAGCGAGTCATTTACGCCTAGTTCTCTGGGATAGTGAATTTACACATAAATAGAACTGGGCATAAAGTAACTCTTCCAAGTACCTACTGTTTCCCTTGACTAAACAGGAAAAACTGGCCCACAAGTGGACTGAACTGTTTACTTTCATCTCTACCTTGTGGTGAGTTACTTACCTCGAGAAGAAAAGCAGCGTGATTCGGTCCCACAACACACTGTTTAATAGTAGCCTGCTCCAGTACATTCAAAGGTGGGTGGCTAGGAAACAAGAAAAAAAGCATGTAAGTAAAATTGTTCTTTTAAGTGCAAACAAAAAGAACTAATTCCTAAACTGAATTTTAAAGTAATAAATAAAAGTGATCTACCATGATCACTACAGTTGCATAGCATGTCAAACATTAAAAACTAAGCATCAATGGAAACTGTGAGTTGAATGATCCCAGCTTGGATGGAAACGGCACACAACTTTAATCCCAAAACCAACAGTCAGATCTCTGCACTGTGACTTCAAGGCCTGATCTATATACACTGAATTCCAGGACAGCCAGGGCTACATCTCAAACAAGACTTTTAATCTAATCTAATTTCTAATCTAATTAAATTATATTAATCACGTTAGACTAAGGTATAAAAATGAATCCTTTTTCTAATAAAGAAAAACACTACAGCTCCATGGTAGGGCAGTTGCTTAGCACATCCAACACCGTGAAAAATAGCTAAACTTAAAAACAGCTTAAAATTCTTACCTGTTCAAATTGTACTTGTTCAGCTTCTCTGAAACTTCCCGTAACCTTCAAACACAAAAGCCAAGTGTTAATAACCAAGTATTGGTCCTACATAAATAAGACGGCGCTAATGGACCTGCACCAGTTCTGCCTGATCCCCAACAGTAAGTAACAGATCATTCCTAACAATCACAAGCAGACACTGCAATTCCTTTCTGTGTCTAATCCATCAGTGACTCCAGTAATAACCACGTTAGTGCCAATTCTGGACAGGAAAATGAAGCTTCTATAGTTTATATAACACACACCAGCACAAGAGCTGGTTCCTGAGCAAATGCCCAATGCAAAACTCATTTTACTGCAGTTTAAACCAGGAGTGGTGGTGCACACCTCTAAGTCCAGAACTCAAAAGGCTGAGAGCTCTGTGAATGTGAGGCCAGCCTGGTCTATAGAGAGAGTCCAGAACAGCCAGGGCTACACACAGACCACGCACGCACGCACGCACACAGTAAAGAAAGACAGCCAATGTCAAACCAACCTCTGGCTTACACACAGATGCACAATTACAGAAAGAAAATGCTCAGAGCTAGGTAAGGGAGATAGTAACTTGTACTGTTTTTGTCCTGTCCATTATGATTTTTCAGTTTCCCTCAAGGACAATTTAATAAATTTGTTACAGTCCTAATTTAATAAAAATGTTACCAGGCTAAGGAAGTAACTTTATAATGTACAATAAAGCCAAAGAGATGTTTAAGAATTCATTTCTTCAACTGTTACCTAAACAACTGTCTGATATTTAAAAACTTTTTCAAAAATAATTTTTTTAATTTATTTTTTATTTCTTCAAGTTACATCTCAATCACAATCCCCTCCCGTCCCACCCTTCCACCTTCTCCCCCCTCAACCCCCCATCCTCTACCTTTTTTTTTTTTAGTTTAAGGTATATCTTTTTCCCCCAACAGCTCCCCCTTTCAGTCCAACAAATGGTTCTTTCTCTTATAACAATAAATACAATACAAAAAAAACAGAAATAAAAAGGTCACAATTATGAGAGTTATATGGGCCTTGCACTTCCTATATTATATAATCATATATATTTATCCCTCTCAGGTCTCTGAGGTGGTTGAAGAATAGATAGCTAGAGTCTCATAGTTAAATTTTGAGTTGTTTAGGAATCAAGAGGGTGTTCTGGATCTAAGAAGATGTTTTTAAAATTGTGATGCAAGCTAGTATGAAAGCTGAGTTAGATATAGAACTTTAAACTCATGGAGATGGTTAGATAGTAGAATGTTAAAGTCAGGTGCCAAATACATATGGACTGGACATTGGGAAAAATAATTTTTATACAAATAAACTGAGAATTCTAGAAAGTAGAGTCGAAAACAATAGATCTGTGATTTTCTTTTCCCAAGACAGGGTTCCTCTGTGTAACAGCCATGGCTGTCCTAGAACTCACCATGTAGACCAGGCTGGCCTCGAACTCATAAAGGTCCACCCACTTCTGTCTCCTGAGTGCTGGGATTAAAGGTGTGCACCACCATGCCCGGCTTTGGGAAATTTTTGATCTCTAATAATTGACAAAGTATGAATGGGATCAAATTTTAACTACTTGTACAAGCAGTTTAGGGTTAGGGTTTAAAACCTTCCAGAAGAGGTTGGAGAGATGGCCTCTCTTCCAGAGACCTGCACGGTGGCTCATCACAGCCACATGTAACAACTTCCAGGGGATCTCACACCTTCTGATCTCCATGGCCATGTATGTGGTCTACAGACAAATATAAATGCAAGCAAAATACTCATACATACAAAATAAATCTTTTAAAAATTTTTGAATTAAAACAAAGCTTACAGAAGTCACAGCCCCCTGGAGAATGGTCTAATTACTGCAGTGAGTGACGAGGTAGAACAAGGCGCCTTGAGCCTTGCCCTTATTGCAAAGCTGCTCACCACTGAGACACCTTTGTGGACCATCATGCACAGCAAATGACACCAACCAAAAGCACATAGAGTGGTTAGAACTTTCAACTGGTGTTTTCATTTTTCCAAAACCACAAAAACAAAAACAAGTACTAGTAACTTCATTCTCGCTACCATGTGCCCCCTCCTTGCCAAAATCTCATTTTACTAGCCCAGCAGTGCATTTACTTTCTTTCATTAACAACAGGTTGGGCTTTTCCACTAAATTCCAGTTTGCTCAATTATAGAGTACATACATGTCTGTCTCAGTAGGAGATTAAATTCGACAATGCATAATGGGATTCACAAGCTCTGAGAGAAGGCTAACTAGACAATGGAGGCAAAACAGTGCTCCAGGGCAGCGGCCGTTTCAGAGGCCAAGAACCCTGCCTTCCCAGTCCAGACTAAGAACACATAATACTCCCCAGATGAGAGCCAGAGCTAAGTCTTAACTCCCCACACCACATCAGTGACACACTGGAAAACACTAGCATACAAAACTCTTTTTCATCACCATGTCAAACTATACAAACTGGGGGAGGCATCATCAACATTGAGTTAACACTTCTGAGGCTTCAGACAGGATTTCAGGTCCATGCTAAGGACTAAACTAAGCTTTGAGGATGTCAAAATGCGAGAAAATTTAATGACGCATAAACTCAAGAGCAAACTACAAACTGCCAAAGAGAAGGATAAAATGGTTCCTGGTGCGGGTTAAATTTAAGATTAAAAATTGATCTTAAAACTCACAGTTAAAGAAGGCCAGGGAAGCCAATGGCATGGTGGTACACACCTTTAACCCCAGCACTCTGGAGGCAAAGACAAGATCTTTGTGAACTCACTGGACTACAGAGAGCTCCAAGACAGCCAGGGACTGTGTGTGAGATTGTCTCAAACAAACAAATAAGGCCGGTGAGACAGACAGCTCAGATGGTAAAGGAATTTGTTACTAGCAAACAAGCCTGGTGCCGTTGCCATTGAGTTCAATCCCTGGGACCCACATAAAATTGAGGAAAACCAATTCCAAAGTTGCCCCCTGACATGCTGTGTCATGCATGTCTACATATGTACCCTGTACAAAAAGAAAAAAAAAAGCTTTCCACAACATGCTTCGAATTCCAGCACTAGGAGGTAGAAAATCCACATGATGGAAGGAGAATGCCATGACATGAGTGCACGTGCACAGTAGTTTTATAAATGAATGATACAGTATCTAATGGATCAAAATCCTACCCACTTGAAAATTTCATAATAGATTTTACATAGTGACCTAGAATGTTTCACCAAATATCAACTTAATTCATAAATTCAATCCCAGAAATACATAAAACGGATTGTTCTTTCAAATCTCAGGTCAGTTTTAAGTAAGCTGGCCCTCTACAAAATATCTTTAGCTGGATTCAGAGCACACTGACAAGGAAACCCTCAAAACCAGAGCAGGATGTTTAAGGAGCACCTTCTGGGTCCTTCCCTCTCCTTCCACTTCATCCAATTCCATCAGTGCAGAAGTTAAGTCACTTTATAATCCATTTCAGACAGAAACGATTCTTGATCTTAATGTCAATAAAATTAACCTCCAGGCTTCCACCTTAAAAAACAACCACCCACTTTATTTATTTTCAGATTCTTTTTTAAGCAATTAATTATTTTTTCGTGTGTGTTGGTGTTTTGCCTGCATATGTGTCTGTGTGAGGGTGTCAGATCTTAGAGTAACATAAAGTTGTGAACTGACCATGTGGGTGCTGAGAACTGAACCCGGGTCCTCTGGAAAAAACAGTGCTTTTAATTGCTGAGCCATCTCTCCAGCCTCTCAGATTTTTTCATTATCTGCTATCCATGTTAAAATTTTTTGGGTGGAGGAGTTGCTGTTATTGCTGTTTGAGACAGATTCTCATGTAGCCCAGGCTGGCCTCACACCGACTGCGCAGCCTAGGATGATGGCCTTGAGCTTCTGGTCCCCCTGCACCCACCTCATGCGCTCTATACAATGCTGAGTACCAGATCTACAATCGACCAACTGAGCTACATCTCCAGCCTCCACATTATTTTTATAGACAAATCAGTTGACACAGAGACAAAACTCAATAGTTCACCTCTTAATAACCACTTCACCAAGCAGCCTTTAAAGTCCCCCCTCTAACCTTTGGCATTGTGGAATAAAGTTGTTATAAAACCACACACACAGACACAGACACAGACACAGACACACACACACACACACACACACACACAGACACACACACTGTTATAAAAACACACACTGTTATAAAAACACACACACACACACACACACACACACACCCCAGTAGAGGTTATCTGTACCTGCAGACCTAACCATGGATTCTCAAAGACAGGATCTTAAACTCAGCTTTTGGCATCCACATCACAGAAGACAAGTATTACCAAGACAAACACAGACACATTAAAACTTTGGGAGAAGATATATTCCTTTTTTGCTTGTTTGTTTGTTGTTTTTCAAAACAGGGTTTATCTGTGTAACCCTGGATGTCCTTGAACTCAAGAGTGAGTGCTGGGACTGAAGGAGTGAACCACCATCACCCAATGAGAAGACTCATTCTGGTTGAGAACCAACTCCTGTGGAACCATTCCTGGTATTTCTTCAAAGACTTTCGGCTCTAATGTCAGAACCTAAATAAAACTCAAGAAGCAGTGAGAGCGGCTTTTACTCACTTTGGAACACGCACTGTGTGTTACTAGCTAGATGGTAAAGACAAGGGCTAAAGGCCCTGCAGCCGTTATACTGTCCTGTGCCCCCTAAGGACAGTCATTCCCCGACCTGCACAATGCCCTATGTACAAGCTACACTGCAGCAAATATCACTACGCCGCCTCTGCTCTGTTCTTTTCCTGTCAATTATATTACTTCAACCATAATTTTTTTTAAATCCCGTCATTTGGGTTTTTCCCCCCTTGGTCTAACCTGTTCGCTACTCTAACTAGGTGAAGGAGACTATACTTCAGAATGATAAGATCAGTTAATAACCAGTTACCAGTGCCAGTGTCTAATTAGGCACACCCCAGAAATAACCCCAACTTCTCAATGCAATCCAGAGAGCATCCGACACAAGCCGCTCTTCACCGTCCTGGGCAAGCCAGCACCAGGCAGCCTGAAGAAGCTCAGGGAGAAGCTGCTCCTTGGGCTACATTGTCATCCTGAGCCTTTCTTCCATGTGTCTTGTATTGTATTGTAACTTAGGAGCTGTGGACAGCAAAGAAAAGCCCGGAAAAGTTATTTATGCCAAGAGGGGAAGGGTGCTCTAAGCTTGTCTGTATGTCCTCATGAGGGACCCGTCTACAAGTGACTCGCATCCCCATTACTCTTCAAAGCACGTAGTGGCACTCCTCACGCCACTCCTCACGCTTCTTCTCTCAGTTCCCATTCCCTGCTCCTTTATGACCGACCTTCCCTGACCACATTCTGATCAAGATCACTTTACAATCTTAAAAATAATTTCCTGAGGACTCTAAAAGACTGTTGATGGCAGCCCCACCTATTTCATGTTAAAATTAAAAGCACCAAAATTAATAACTTTTATAAACTTGTTACAATTTGACAAAAACTTCATTCCTATAAAAAATAACAACTATTCTCCCAAAAACTATTTGAGTGGAGGGACTGTTTTAGCTTTGTTATCAGGTTTAAATTAGTGAGATTCTCGGATCTACTTTAACATTGAATGCTTACAGTACAGCATATTGGTTGTTACAGTATGTGAAGGCACAGCTCAGAGGTATGTAAAACGCCAACAAGTAGTATTCACCAGCTAGCTTTCACTCTCATCACTGAAACAGTGAAAGCATGAATGGAGTTTAAGAAACCTGGACCTACAGAGAAAGGTACTAGAAAAGGGAGTGTTGGGTTTTGTGAGAAGCTTGGCTAATTGACAAAGCTGGCCTTGAACTCCAATAGCCACAACTAGAAGTGAGCAGCGCAAGTCTAGCTCTTAATTACTGTCCAGGAGACCCTTGAACAGCGAGCGGGCCCCAAGCAGGGGTCTGACCCTGCAGGCGGCAACTTACTGTCATTTTCAGGTAACTAAATGATGGTCTCCACACAGTTCAGGACACTGTTCAACCGGCCGTGATCCACGAATTCATGCATGATTCACCTCTCGTGGCACATGCTAGTCATGTGGAAAGTACTTTTGCAGAGTGTCAAAATTATTGATGCTCATGTTAGCACAGTCTCAAACTCAATGACAAGTTTCTTGAAGTTTCTGAGAAAGCTCAAATTCTGGTTTGAGACCTCAATGCAACTAGAAACAAACACGGTCCTGTTGCTTTTCTTAAAATGTTTTTCTAAAATGACAGTCATTTCACTTTAAGGGGGGAGGGTGGATCTGTTAGAACCCAAGCCTGGGACCACTTTGTCAGTTACCCCTTCAAATAAACCAGTTTCTATAAAGAAAGTCACTGGTACAATCAATCACAGTCACCAAAAACTTCTCCCTCCATACCACCAACGTGTGCTCACTCTGCCTCACTAAGTGTATGGGTGAGTGACATTCAGACAAGTAGATCAACAGTAGATTTTTGGTGCCTCATCAAGGACACTCTGAAGTGAAATGCTTCCCCTCCAAACGCAAGAAAGTGAAGGAACACCAACTGGCACAGCTCGGTGTTGAGGAACCATTATTCTACCCACAAGTGTTTCTGAATCATACGTCAACGTGTGATAATGATTAAGAAGACAAGTCCCAGCATTCTAGTGGAGTCTCCAGTTGCTAAAGATCACACTGCGGTGGCTCTGAAAAGCATGCATGCTATGTGAGAGCTAAGCGTCTGCCACACAGATATGAAAAGCTGGGTTCAGATGCCCAGCCCCGACACAAAAAGTAGGGTATGACAGCATGTGACACTGGCCTCCATACCGTCACACACAACCACATATCTGTGCAAACATACCCATACAGCACACACATGCATGTGCATTTACACACTTTAAACCAATCAATAAATGAAAATTTTAAAGTAAAATACACAACACCAAAATAATTATACATCCTTCTCATGAATAATCACCAAAATAACCTGGCTTTGTACTTTTAAAATGCTTTTAAAAGGCCAGCACCAGAAAGACAGAGGCAGGCCAAGTCAGTCAGTATCAAAAAGAAAAGGGGGTGGGGTGCTTAGCACCCAAGCTCCCACACTACAGCAGTGACCAGGGATGCCCTTCGCTGCTTCTGGTTTGGAGCCAGCTGATATGGAAGGATCATCCCTGCCCTGGAAAAGGCCATTTCCTTGGTGAGGAATCTGATCACAGGCTTCAAATCCCTCTTTGCTAGGGATTGGCAAGGTCCACATTGGTCCACATTTTCTCTCTTCACATTTGGTTTCACATCACACTAACCCATCTAACTCCTTGCCTACCCAAAGAGAACCATGCCCTGTAGCAAATATCTGACATTACTCTTCAATGACCCCAAGTAGCACAAATGATGGCTTTTAGAGAGAAACTTCCATCTGCCTTCTGAATCACTACTTACAAATAGGACTTACACTTCCTTTAACACGTACAAAGGTGGCAAACCTAGGAAAAACTTTCAGTTTACAGAATAAATGACCTAAGACACTCCTCATCAAGACACAGCAAGTCCAAGTAAGTACTGTACACACACTGCATGGTGGTGCAAGCCTATAAATGTCAATCATTTTTATCTGCATCCCCTAAAATGGTTTCCACTTAAAACTTTCAAGATTTCTATGAAATGAAAATGACAAAAATTTGAGTTCTGCAAACTACAATAGAGAAATAATTTCTTTACAGCACAAATAATTTTTCCCTGAATCTAATTTATATGGTTAGAAATTCCTACTTAGGCCAGGAGTAATGGTGTATGCTTGCCTTTAATCCCAGCCCTCGGGAGGCAGAGGCAGGCAGATCTCTGTGAGTTTGAGGCCAGCCTGGTCTACAAAGCGAGTCCAGGACAACCAGGGCTATTCCACAGAAAAACCCTGTCTCAAAAAAAAAAGTCCTACTTAATGTTAGAGATAATATAAGCCAAGGAGACACTAATCTCAAACTACTGTGCCATCTGAGAATGCCCTGGGAGAAAGTGAATGCCAAACACATAAAAATGAGTCATTTTCCTTTAAACCAAAATCAACTGTGTTATTTTCAGTTCCACTCAAAATAGGAAAAGGAAAAGAAGATTCATGCCAGACAGACAAGAGGAAAATTTGGAAGAAAAGGTCAAAATTATGGCCTTTTTACATTACAGTAATTTCTGATAACTTTGTAAATCCTGCCTCATCTCACTTCTTTATTCTCCCCTCCTTTGACACAGGGTCAGGCTTCATTGTAGCTCTGGCTGTTCTGGAACTATGTAGACAGACCAAGCTGGCCTCGAATTCACAAAGATCCACGTGCCTCCTGAGTGCTGCCTGGCATTGAACATGTGTGCCACTCTCTCTGCTTCATTTTTAAACAGTAAACCCATACAACACAAGGATCAAACCATGTCAACAGGACAAGACGACTTCAGAACTCTACTCCAGAAGAGCACAGCACCCAGTCAACCTGCAGATCACACATATGCCTTTCCTCACACGCCCTGTCCAGCCGGAGTCCCTACAACCTCATTCACTGGAAAGCCCCTGTAGAGTGCAGACAATGTAGCCAAGTCATTCCAGACCCAGTTTTAACTGTTCTCAAAATAAAATCTCAGACTACTATTTTCACAATATATAAAAACATCCTGATCCTTGACATAAACTGTAAACTGAAATACAATACCTGTAATGAAATCAACCTGACCAAGGCTTCCATGGGGAAGGGAAGGCACAAAGAGAGTGCTTGGTGATACAAAGCAAACCTGCCCCTGCCCCACCCCCACTGTTACTTTGGCTTGCTCTAACCTTACAGATCTTAGAAAGCTTCTCATCGGTTAAGTGGAAATGTCACCATCAGCCTGGTAGAGGCGATTATAGAAGGATTAGAGGTAAGTTAGTTATACATCTTGAAGAGAGCCAATCGCTTAAATGTTCGATGAATAATAGCCATTATCAATATTGTAAACTTGTATTTTTCATCCTTGGACTGCATGCTACATTGCAACCTCAAATCTGCCCTACACTAGCTTAAACTGACTGCCAAGCTAAATAGCCCAATTTAGTCCCTGAAATCTGGTGAGAATCTGAAGACCCAGAGACCAGACAGAGTAAGGAGCCTTCCAAACAGAAAGCCACACCTATTCGGAAACCTTTGTCCTTATACTTGAGCTCCTCTTCTCCTGAACAGTGGCCGCGGGGGTTGTTTGCTTTTTATGTTTGGTGTTGGCCCTCACACAGCAGCAGCCTATAATGCAAACATACCTCTCTGTCACAGGTCTTTTCTCCCAGCACACTCCCTGGTCTGGCAGTGCTATACGTACTCTACCCAGAGGCAGCTGTACCTCAGCTACTGGAAAATCACACCCCTTGAACTCCAAAGCCAGGCACTCTTCTCAAGTCCAATGTTTCCTCCACAGCAGTACTGATACTGTTACTCTTGTTTAACAAGCTCTAAGAGGACAAACCCCCACTTTACTAGTTTCAAAATCCTCAAGAGCAGACACACTGCACGTTTACTAACTACAGACTGATAAACTCACATGCCTTAGTTCTAAGCCCTATATTATTTCAAAATAGAGTCCTAGACTTTTGTTTCTTTTTCAAAAATAATTTTAAAGAGTTTATGAATTTTATGTATGAGTGTTTTGCGTAAACGTATGTAAGTGCACGACATGCGTGCCTGGTGCCTGGGGAAGCCAGAAGAGGATGTGTGGCACTCCAGAACTAGAGCTACAGATGTGTGCGAGCCACCCTGTAGATGCTGAGAATCAAACCAAAATCCTTTAGAAGACCATGTGGCCCTAACCACTGAACTATCTCTCGCCAGCCTAATCCCTTCATCTCACTGGTAATAAATTTAAAACACTTCTTAAGGGTCTGGAGAGACTGCTCAATGGGTAAGAATATCTGCTGAGGAAACATCAGGACCTATTCAACCTCAGCAGTCACATAAAAAAAGCCAAGCATAGCCGCATATGCCTGTTAATTCGTGTTAGAGAACAGACACAGGTGGATGCTAGGAGTTTACTGGGCAACCAGGTTAGCCAGCACACTTCAGGCTCAGTGAGAGACCCTGTCTTAGAGAAGTACGGTGGAAAGCTTCATAAAGAAAGATGCCTCCACGTGTATCCACAGCAGCACACACGTGCACACACCATCTCTTAGATATAACCAACATGAGATTAGGCTCTTTAAAGCATACCAAAGGAATGTTATCCTGTAAAATAGCACTCTTGAGGATACACCCTAGTTCAGCTGGTGCTGCAACACCTTAAGTAATTTTCTAAATACCTTCATAATTACCCACCCCCACCCCACCCCAAGAGTTAATCAAATTGGTTGGAAACGCTCAATAATGCTTTACAGTATGGGAAATTCTTCCAGTCTTATCCATTAAGAGTCAGTCTCTCCACCCCCAAAACTTTTGATTATATCTGGACTGTGTTTAGGGAAATGTGCTGAATGGACCATGGCAGAAGCAGGAAAGAAAGGGCAAGGACTCATTAGGACAGAGAATCACAGGCAAACAAACACCTATTGTGTTTAAGTGACCTGCCCTGACAGGCAGCAAGAGTGTAATTGGCAAAGTGCCTCACGCTGTGAATGATGGACAGTCTGGGCACTGCACAGTTTCTGTTGGCAATAAACATGTTAAGTTCTAACATCTAAGCTGAATCAAATCAAGAATAATTACAATAAAAATACACATACCAACTTCCACTGCTTTCTTGCAGCTAGAGACACAGCTCAGTAATTAAAAGCACTTACTTGGAAGACCACTGCCTAACCCATTTTACAGTAGGATGTCACCCCACGTCACATTGCCAACTTAACCATTTTACAGTAGGATGTCATCC
>CAJQZJ010032563.1:12999058-13026835 GCA_907164525.1 Lophiomys imhausi | reverse complement strand
AATGGGGCCAAATGGCTGAAGATTGATGCTGTAATGTATGGAGAGAAAATGGGAACTGTCCAGGCAGCCATTGGTTGTCATTTTTAGTTTTGGAAGCTGCAGGCACTGCACTTCCTATATAATCAGATATATTTATCCCTCTCATGTCTCTGAGGTGGTTGAAGAATAGATAGCTCGAGTCTCATAGTTAAATTTTGAGTTGTTTAGGAATCAAGAGGGTGTTCTGGATCTAAGAAGATATTTTTAAAATTGTGATGCAAGTTAGTATGAAAGCTGAGTTAGATATAGAACTTTAAACACATGGAGATGGTTAGATAGTAGAATGTTAAAGTCAGGTGCCAAATACATATGGACTGGACATTGGGAATGTATGCTAAGCCATATAACTCTTATAATTGTGGCCTATTTACTTCTGCTGTTTTGTATTGTATTTATAGTTATAAGAAAAAGAACCATTTTTTGGACTGAAAGGGAGAGCTGTTGGGGGGAAAAAGAAATACCTTAAACTAAAAAAGAAGGGAAGAGGATGGGGGGGTTGAGGGGGAGGAGGGTGGAAGGGTGGGACTGGAGGGGGGAGTAGGGAGGGGATTGAGATGTAACTTGAAGAAATAAAAAATAAATTATTAAAAATAAATAAATAAATAATAATTAAAAAAAACTAGAGAAAATTCACAGGTTGGAAATACCTTCTCCATTTCATACAAAGGAGGATACAAAGTTAAAAAAAGAAATAGAGGAGGAAGAGAAGAAAGAAGACTGCTGAGATGGCTCAGTGGGTTAAAAAAGAAAAAAACTCGCTGTATTGGCCACAGACTTCAATGGAAAGAACCTAAGCCATATCCAAAGTGGCAGGTGAGCGCTGAGTCCACAGTGGTCCTCTAAGTGTACGTGCTAGCTGTGACATATATTTGCATACATGTACTCTTCACCACCACACACTAATAACAAAATATATTTTTTAAATCTAAAGACTAAATTCACTCTTTTTTCTAAAAATCAGAATATAGCTGTGGGTTTCAGGCACTCAGTTGGTCCAGAGCTTGCCTAACATCCACAAAGTCTCATCCCCACAAACTACATAAACTGGGCAGAAATACTGGATGCTGGGAAGTAGAGACAGTAATATTGGTAATTCCGCTACATAATGAGTCTGAGGCCAGCTCAGAATACTTGAAGCCCTAACTCACCAGGACTCATCCTCCTGATTGCTGGGACTAAAGGCCTGAGCCACCTAGCCCAGCTAATATTCTATTTTTTTTAAAGGCTTTTAAAGATTTTTAAAATTTACTTATTTTTATTTTATGTGTATTGGTGTTTTGGCTGCGTGTGTGTCTGTGTGAGAATATTGGATGCCCTGGAAAAGAAGTAACAGCTTTGAGCTATGTAGGTGCTGGGAACTGAACCCCAGTCCTCTGAAGAGCAGCTTCCCCAGCCCCCTTAACATTTTTGTTTTTTAATTTTCCTACTTTTGAGACATCACATGTGCTGACTTTCTGCATTTCTTAGCTCTCCAGGTTTCTTTATTCCCGTGCCCGCAGCTCACAGCTCCTCCATTAACCCCAGCTAACAATCTAGTCACTTTAGGCAACCTTCCACCCACCCCAGACTAGGCTAGTTTAAACACTCCAGCACTCCACAGTGAGATAGGAGAATCCATTTTCTTCTTCTTCTTTTTTTTTTTTATTTCTTCAAGACAGGGTTTCTCTGTGTAGCTCTGGCTGTACTGGACCTCACTCTGTAGACAAGGCTGACCTCAAACTCACAGAGATCCACATGTCTCTGCCTCCCGAGTGCTGGGGTTAAAGGAATGTGCCACCACACCCAGCACAGCCAGTTTTCATATGCGCCAAGCCTCATATTATTTGCAAACAAACAATAACACTGTCTATATGTACAGTATTCTTACACACAGGAAGAGTTCTGAACTATAATTAAAATTCTAATTATCAGGCCAGCACCCAGGAAGCAGGAACAGGCAGATCTCTTAGTTCTAGAGGAGCCTGAGTTATTATACAGCAATTCCCTATCTCAGCTCAACAATAATAATAAACACAAAACTTCCTGCTACCGAAGGATTAAGAATTTCTCAAAAAATTCATAATTTTAATTACACTTAACTTACATTTTAATTACATTTGTTTTCTGGGGCAGGCACGAGAGCCTGTGTGACCCAGTGTGGAGGCCGGAGGACAGACAGGGTAAAAACTCAGGTCACCAGACCTGGAGGAACACCTTAACCTGCTGCACCATCTTTGTCAGCTCAAGAAAAATGTTATATTCAAGCCAGGCATGGTAGAGCACGCCTTTAATCCCAGCACTCGGGAGGCAGAGGCAGGCGGATCTCTGTGAGTTCGAGGCCAGCCTGGTCTACAAAGTGAGTCCAGGACAGCCAGGGCCTGTTACACAGAAAAACCCTGTATCAGAAAAACAAAACAAAATTCAAGAGTACATTTTTATCCTTGGGGTTGGGGGGGATGTCGACAGAGAATAGCCGTCAAAGGAGAAGAGACTGAAAAGAAAAACTGGCACCAGGCAACTAACTTTAGAGTGACCGGATGTCCTACACCTAACTGTGAAGGCAGTCTCAACTGAAGGCTGTGTTCAAATCCTAAGTGCGCACCCGAAGCCGGTGAGCTACTCTGTGTGTAAAGTAAACTCCAAGAAGGTGAAGACAAAGACTAGGGGTGACAGTGCAGACTTTGGTCCAGCAATCAGGCAGGACACATGCGCAGATGGATCTCTATAAACTTCAGGCCAACCTGATCTACACAGTTTGATGCCAACTGGGGATACATAATGAGACTGTCTCAAAAATTAAAAAACAGAAAATAAAAAATGTTTTATTATCATGAACTACACCATCCAAAACTGAATATGGTATTTCTGCTATGTAAATAAGATAAATTATACTTATAAATGAGATAGTATTAAATGCTTTATTATCATAGCAAGAATGCAAATACTACAGAGCAGTTATCTGAGGACTTGGGAGTTTTATTACTACTAAACTGGCAAGATTATGAAATGCCTTATTACAGAAATAATTTCTAAAAGCCAATTTAATTTACTCTCACCTCTAAATATTAACTTAGAAAAATGTTATAAACCTTCACATGACTTGGTCTTACTCCTGGTGTGTTCCCATAGAGAATCACTTCACCCCAAGACTCGCAGCAGCGACAGCGGCAGCTTCATGTACTGAGAACAACTGAGGGCCAGATGTTCTCTCACAAACAAGTTTCGATCGATCCTGGGGCTGCTGCAGCAATGGGACTTTAGCACCCTACAAGCACCGAGTTCCACCCTTGGCACTAACAAGGCAAATTACCACATTCAATTAAGGCTTCCAGTGTGGAACAGTGTGTGGTGTTCATAACTGTAATCCTAGCACTTAAGGGGCTGAGAGGAGGATTCCTCTGAGTTTGACACCAGTTTAAGGGTTACACGGTAAATTCCATTCTAGTCTGAACTACCCAGTGAGACTTCGACAAAACACACACACACACACACACACACACACACACACACACACACACACACACACACACAGAGAGAGAGAGAGAGAGAGGGAGGGAGGGAGGGAGAGAGAGAGTAGTTTTTTCCTCAGACATAGAATGAACCGAGGAAAAGGACACCAAGTACATCCTGCTACAACACAAAATTGTTCATATATACATGAATGCCCTGTGCTGTGGACCCCAAAGGCTAAGAATAACTATGAATGAGGTCCAACATAAAATTATAAACTAACTTTTAAAAATGTTGAGACTTTTTAAAGATTTATTTTATTACTTTTACAAAGTATGTGTATGTCTGTGTGGGGACATCTGCACGTGAGTGAGTGCAGGCCTTCTTGGAGGCAGAGCAGTTGGATCCCTCTGAAGCTGGAGAAAGATCCTGCATGGCTGCTGAGAACTCAGGTCCTCTGCAAGAGCAGTACATGCTCTTAGCCACTAAGCCATCTCTTTGTCCTCTATTTTTGGTAACTTGATTGCACTTGTCAATGGTGAACATTACAGATAACTGTCATTTTTGTGACGTTGCAATGTCAAAAAGTTGGACATGCCTGAAAGACATGAGAGCCCTGGGAAAACAGCTCAAGTGGGAAGTGCTTGCCTAGGTACACAAGGAAACCCTGGATTTGCACAAGGAAGACTAGCTAGAGTAGCTTATGCCTGTAATCTCTTGGAGGAATCTAGAGGTCAGAGAGTTGTAACCTCAAGGTCTTTCTTAGCTACAAGGTGAGTTTGAGATTGGTGTGGAATGCTCCTTGAGGCTGAGGCAAAAGAATAAAATGTTAAAAGCCAGCCTGAAAGACAGACATGCAGATACTCTGTCTCAAAACAAGTATGATACTTAGAGGCTCTATATGACTTTAATCCAAGAGGCAGAGGCTGGGAATCTCTGTGAGCTTGAGGTGAGCCAAGGCTGTAAATAATGTGTTAAGGAAAACCCGTCTCTCCAGACTCTACCTGCTCCTGTCCCACATTTCCTTCACTAGTGTCTGTGCCTAGGCCTATGACTTAGGAACTGACTTTTTGACTTATAAAACTCATCTGCCCATTGGTCTTTTCAACTTCTTGTTGGGCAACTCTACACCCTGCTCCCATGCCCCAAGCAACCACCTTCAATCCACTTAGTACACGTGACTGCCCCTTTCCACCACCGTGTTTCCAATACCAGTCTTAGTTCTAAGGCAGAGGCAAAAGAATAAAATGTTAAAGGCCAGCCTGAAAGACAGACATACCAATTCTCTGTGATACCGTGAAAGGTGAGATTCCCTGTGCATTATGTGATATGCTAGCATCTAACAATCTAACACTCTTTGCTGTTCTCTGCTGGGATTTGGGACATGGACCACTGAAATTTCAAGCAGTTTTAATTATTGTAACCTCTACCCACCACCCATGCTTGTTCAGCTCTGTGTAATCACCCTTCCACACCTTAAGGCTCCTGCTCAGAGTGCAAAGACATAAAACCCTAGTCCTAAAAATGTTTACCTTTAACCAATCCCTAATTCTCAGCACACGTGTTCCAAGGGACCAGTCTATCTGCACTGTCCTAAATGGAACTAGAGTAGCCCTACCTGGAGTCTTCACAAAACTTGAAATATTTACCAACTTTAAATTTAAATTCAACATTAATTTTAACCAGCTTTCAATCATCAGGTTTTGAGACTAACTTAAGAACCTGATTTTTCATGAAAGTCACTTTTTTTTCTGTTTGGTTTTTGTATCTCATCTTTACCGAAGATAACCCTGCCCAGGCTTCTCCACCTCACATAGCTGACATTTTGAATTAGATTAATTCCAGGCTGTGGAGCACACTCCTGTTCTTTACAGGACAGTCTAGGAATCTCTGGCCAAGAGCCACTACAGATCTGTAGCAACCTCTTAGCTGGGAGTCCAAGTCGGACTTGGTAGAGGGTTCAACACTCTGCACTAATGTGTAGAAATGAAAAATGTCTGCAGATACTGCCAAGCATCCCCTGAAAGATAAAAACTGCTGTCAGCTGAAAATAACAGACTTAAGACCAAGAGTCTTGGGTTTTTTTTTTTGTTCAAGACTGGGCCTCACTAGGCACAGTGGCGCACACCTTTAATGCCCGCACTCGGGAGGCAAAGGCAAGCAGGGATCTCTGTGAGTTTGAGGCCAGCCTGGTCTACAAAGAGTTCCAGGACAGCCAGTACTGTTACACAGAGAAACCTTGTTCGGGGAAGAAAAAAAAAGACAGGGTTTCACTATGAGTCAAGTGGTAGGGAACTCAAAGTTAGACTAGGCTGGCCTCAAACTTGCTGCAATTAGGGCCTCACTCTGCCACGTGCCAGCTAGGATTGCCGGCAGGAGACACCACGCCCATATTGCTTCTCATTTAGTGCTATCAATATTTTTAGGGCCTGGAGATGTAGCTCAGTGGTGCAACTCCTAGGGTCAAGTCTCCAGTGCCCTAGAGAGGGGAAGGGGAAGAAAATCGTGGGAGAGGGTACTCTAAGCCTGCACTTCTGTGTGAATACTGAGCTTCACGTATAAAACAGTATTCCCAGACTCGCATTCTAATACTTGTGTTTTCTCACTATCTCAACTGTTCCTCCTTGGCCTTGAGGCCAGCACTCAGCTTCCAATTCCTGCCTATTCTATCTCATAGCCTTCCAGCACCTTCTGAGAGAAGCTATCAGAGAAAAAAAACCCAAGTGCTATGACCATCAAGCCTGATTACATAACACATTACAATGCAAAGAATGACAGTCACAGGAGCCCCCCACCCAGTGAGAACCGATCTGCATTATAACCAAGGAATATGATGCCAGAAGGAGTTAACTTGAGGACAAGCCATGTCATATCCACACCACTTTTTAAAAGGACCTTTTCTTATGTAGCACTAGTAAAGAAAGTCAGCTCTCTGACAAAAAAAAAGGCAAGTAACTGGAAAGAGGTGTTGGGCAGTTGTCAAACTAGAAGACACCAAGATCTGGCTGACTAAAAATTCTTCCAATAATTTTGTTCTTTAAAAGTGAAATCACCACAAAGAAATTACATGACAAATATAATTAAGGACTGCATAAAATCGTGTTGGGGGGCTGATGATGTGGCTCAGCAAGTATATACTCTCTGGCTGGTGCCCTGGAACCCACAGTAGAAGCAGAGAACAGACTCGCCCATGTGTTGTCCTCTGAACCCACCCACATAGGCTGTGGCACTCACATTTGTACACTCTCGCACACATATCATATACACATATACACAATATTAAAATATTTTTTGTTAGGCCCACAAGACGGCCCAACAAAAGACTCTTGCTGCCATGCCTGACAATCTAATTTTAACCCCGAGGACCCAAATGGTAGGAGCAAATTGTCCTCTGAAGTCCACACCCATGCTGTGTGGCATACTCACATACACACACATTTTAAAATGTAAAAAATTGTTAAATAAAACTTGTTTCTTATATATTACACAAAATACTGAACTCACTTTGTAGACCAGGCTAGCCTTGAATTCAGCCGTCTGCCTGCCTCGGCCTCCCGAGTACTAGGAGTTAAAGGCGAGCACCACCACACCCAGTCCCCATCCCCATTGTAAATTGACAATTTCTAGCAATGAATAAAAACACAGTACCTCTAGGACAGGGGTCTGTGCTAAGGCTGATATGCCTGGGACAACGGAAAGAGTCCAACACAGGCAGGTGGGAAAAGGTCTAGACAACATAAAAACTAAAGTCAGAACGCATTGTTCAATTGTGCCTGTTGTGTGTCTGACTTCATTCCACAAACCGCTCCACCTCACTAGGAGGAGCATGCTCTACATAACCTGTCACTTCTCAGGCATTTTCCAGGGATGGTAAAAGGGCACTTCCAGAGTTCCCCTCAGTCCTCAGGCGTCAGAAGCACTGTCCTGCAGTTTGTCTGAGACACTTGGTAAGCAGGAGCTAACACAAGAGCTTACTGGAGGGCTGGGAAATGGCTCGGTGGATAAAATGCTAGCTATGAGTCATGAGGACCCCCATTCTGCCTCCAGAACGAACATTTAAATAAAATGGACTCTGCTGTCACAAAGCAACTACTTCAGGACTTAGGATGCCTTCAAGAAGCCATGCACATTACAGTGAAGCAGCCAGTGACAGGCCTGCAAGCTATTACCTAGCACTTCCCCAGTTTTTGTTTATCTTAATAAACATGCCATAACCAAAAGTCACTTGTCTTTTCCCTCACTTCCTAAAAACTCATGGCAGGGGCTTAGCACTTAGGACACTTGCTGCTCTGGCTGAGGGTGTGGGTCCCATTTATTTCATCACTCACACCCAGCAGCTCACAGCGACTTGTATCTCCACTCCCAGGGGCTGGACACCCTACACTGACCTCCTCCAGCACCAGCTGCACACGTGGCTTACATACAGACATTGAAGGCACTTAAATACACACATAAAATAAAAGTTAAAAACTCATTACAGGTGCTGTTGTATACATCTGTAATCCCAGTACCAAGGAGGCTAAGGCAGAAAGATTGTGAATTCAAAAGCAGCTTTGGGCCTCTCTAACCCCATTTCTCTATGTTCCAACTTCTCTCTGTCCGACATGTTCTTCTTTCTCTCTATGTTCCAGCTTCTCTCATGGCTCTGCCTCCGTTCCCTGCCCTAAACTCCCTTCCCCTTTACCTTAATAAACCTTATACCAGACAAAAACAAAAACCCAGTTTGGGCAATATAGACATCTATCTATCTATCTATCTATCTATCTATCTACACACACACACACACACACACACACACACACACACACACACACACACACACACACAGTGTCCACTCAGACAGGCCCACAGACAGGACAGACAAATGAACAGACAGCAAAAAGTCATGAGTATCTAAATATTCTTAACACAGCACATGAACTTTAGACTTCAGAAGAATCAAAAACTAAGCTGAGACTGGAAAATGGTAGCTTTAAAAAAAAAAAAACTGTGTGGCCAGACATGGTGGCGCACGCCTTTAATCCCAGCACTCAGGAGGCAGAGGCAGGCAGATCTGTGAGTTTGAGGCCAGCCTGGTCTACAGAGTGAGTTTCAGGATAGCCAGGGCTACATAGATTAAAAAAAAAAAAAACAAAAACAAAAGCCCAAACACAGACATGAGACGTATGTGGCGCAGTTGGTAGTCTGTCTAGCAAGCATGAAGCCCTGGGTTCTACCCCCAAGTAAACTGGGTGTGGTGGCTCATGCATGTAATCACAGCACTCGGGAGGCAGAGGCAGGTGGATGTCTGTGAGTTCAAGGCCAGCCTGGTCTACAGAATGAGTCCAGGACAGCCAGGGGTACACAGAGAAACCCTGTCTCAGAAGAAAAAAGGAGGAGGAGGAGGAGGAGAGAGAGAAAGAAAGAAAGAAAGTAAGTAAGTTAGAACTACCACAAGAAGCATGCCCTACTTCTCTGGTGCAAATTTCTAAGTTACAATACAAATGACTCAAACATGACCAACACACTACTCTAAACAGCAGCATAGCTTTCCTCACTACTAGCTTGATTCTGCGATTTACCCCCAACTCTCACTTAAAAAAAGTCTTTCGTTGAAGTTGCTGATATCTCTAAAGAAATCAAGTCAGGGTTAAGACATCTGTAACAAAATAGCTTAAAGGTTGTTTCCATATTTAAAGGAACTGTAAGACAACTCCAAGTAGTTAATCTTTTCAAAAAGCATTTTGAGCTTCAAAAACATGTATTTAATATGGCTACAGTAAAGATTAGACAAATCTGCACACAATAAACTGGACTGCCGGTCCAGGCCGAGGTGAGTACACTGACACATTAGAGGCCGGTATCTTAGCAAGTTAGGCCTCTTCCTCTCTCCGGGAAGCGCATGACAAACTGGGTGTCACGCAACTCAAGTCACCCGGTCACTTAGCAAAAATTACACCTCGCTTCTCAACCTGGGAAACGATGGCCATCCACACACCAAAGAAATATGGCCCAGTTGGAATACAAGCGGGGACAGAGAAGCTCAGAATGCCCCTCTTTCTGACCTGTAAATATTTGGTCCATTATCAGATCCGAGTCCTGGGTCCCAAGACATGCTTTAATGGAGGCCTCCCTCAACCTCCAAGTCGGTTTTGCAACAGTACAAGAACCTTTCCTGCTTTATCTTAGGACCCTGAGAGCATGTGGCCCTGCAACTCAATATCCTAAACTGGCAAGGCACAGTGGCAGAGCGAAGGGGAAGAATCCAAATCACAACAGCCTTAGGAGATTTTTACGTTTTTTAAAATCAAAATTCCTCCCTCCTCTGCCCGTGGCAAGCCCAAATCAGAAAGTCACAGCGCGTAAAGAAAAGCGGCACAGCGAACTGCAAACCGACGAGTTTTCCTTTGACACTCCACTCACGGGTTTTCGGCTGTCAAATCACAACTCGAGAAAACACTATCATTAGAATAAAAAAAAAAAAAAAAGAAACAAAAAAGGCTCTCACCATAGGGGCCCCGGAGCAGGAGTTGGGCAGAACCACGTCGAAGGAAGGAGAGCAGAGGGAATCCAATCCACTTCCCCGCCGCCCCACCCCCGCCTGCCCTCAACCCCTGCCGGGGCAGTCCACCTCGGCACAGGGGCTCAAATCTAATAATAACAATAATAATAATAATCATGGCGCTCCCTCCTTCCTACCTCACAGCCCGCGGTCTGCCGGGAATCGCTCCCCCCCCCACCCGACCCGGAACCCGACTCCCCGGGGATGCCCGGCCCCCGGGACACGACTCGCGGGAGCCCCAGAACCCGTCGCCCCTCTCCCCTCTCTATTCCACCTCCACCATCCCCCATCCGCATTGTCTGTCTCAATTCAACTTTGACTAATATGGATTCCTCGGGCCTCGGCCCGGAGCCCCCGGCTCCGCCGAGCTCAACGAGGATCCTCGCGGGAGGGGGAGGGGGCGGCGCGCAGGGCCGTCTACACCGCAGCCCGGTCCGCACCGCGCCGGTCCCCGCCCCGTGGCCAGGGCTCCCAGGTTTGGCCGGCCCCGGGCCTACAGGGGGCGGTAAGGCCCCCGGCACGGCCGTGGGGGAGGGGAAGGAGGAGGGAGGCGCCCCTCCCCCGCCGCCGCCCCATTACCTGTCATTGAGCTGGTCCTCAGTGCCCGGCAGCGGGTGGACCACGAAATGGATGGACGTCATGGTGCCGCCTGCGAGCCCCGCTCCCGGGGACGAGCCCCCGAGCCTCTTCCCGTCCGCGGATCCCACGGCCGCCGCCGCCCCCGCCGCCGCCACCACCTCCTCCTCCTCCTCCTCCCGGTCCCCAAACGGAGGGCCGCGAGCGCGCAGGCCCCGCCGCCTCCCCGCCGAGCGTGTGTCCGCGGCCCGGCGGTCGGGCGCGGAGGGCGGGAGGGCGGATCGACGCGCCGCCCGCTCGGCCGGCCACGGCGCGCACGGACGAGGGCGGCCCGGAGCGCGGCGAGCTGCGGGCTGCGGGTGGAGGGCTGCCGGGGCGGACGCGGCGGACGCGGGGACCGGGGAGGGACAGCCTGCAGCGCGCGTCACTGGCGACGAACCGCCGCCGCCAGCGCCGCCGCCGCCATCTTCACTTCTGCCCCAGTTTCTCGGTCTCGCAGGCTGGGCGCCGATCGGCGGGGGAGGGGCGGAAGGCGGGGCCGATGAGGCGGGCCCAGCGCGTGGGGCGGGGCTCTGGGAAACGGGCGGCCGGGCCCCGGCGATTGGGCCGCTTAACGTTGTTGGGCCACGGCGCTGTAAGGCGCTCGCCTATTGGCTCGCTGGACCACGAGCCCGGCCCCCCGGGGCGGGGCGTCGGGTTCCGGCGAGCACGTGCTCGGGAAGCGGGGCGGAAGGGCACGCGCACGGGGCTTCTTCTTCCCCGCCCCCCCAGCCCGAATGGCTGTGCAAACCCGAGTGGCTCGCTGTTGCTTCTCGTCCTCCGCTCGCAGTTACATTTAGGAGAAAGGGGCCATAAGGAACCAGAGACGCTCGGCTTCGTACGGCAGTTACGTAAGAGCCTTACCAAAACCTGGTAGTAGGGTCCTAGAAGTGACTTTGCAGCCGCTTTTACCACCCTAGACTGTTTCGTCAGCACTACCGTCGTGCAACTACACAAAGTGTGGAAATTTCCACCGATGTCCTGGTATTCGAGTGTTTTGTACTCATGTATGTATGTGTGTGTGTGTGTGTGTGTGTGTGTGTGTGTGTGTGTACTTTAATGAAAGATGATATGCACCTGTTGTACGAAGAGATTCCTTGTGATCTGGCGGGTATCAGAACCGCAACTTATGTACTCTCGTTTTTTTTCCCCCACGATGGAACCAGTACTTATTTCCTCTTAAAGTTTTCTGTGATCTTTTCAAAATATCAAATGCTCCTTTCGAGGGAAAAACTGAAAAAGCTGAAGCCTGTTCTCCAGTCTGTAACAGTTGTTCGTTAAATCAAGTGCATTCTTTTTTTTTTTTTTTTTTTTTTGGTTTTTCGAAACAGGGTTTCTCTGAATATCTCTGGCTGTCCTGGACTCGCTTTGTAGACCAGGCTGGCCTCGAACTCACAGAGATCCGCCTGCCTCTGCCTCCCAAGTGCTGGGATTAAAGGCGTGCGCCACCACCGCCCGGCAATCAAGTGCATTCTTAATGATAGCAAAGCTGAGCGGTTTTCCTGTCTTCATGCTCTGTAGCTTAGGAAGTTCTTTTGAATATACTATGAAAAATCCCGGGCTTGATGGCGCACGCCTTTAATCCCAGCACTCGGGAGGCAGAGGCAGGCGGATCGCTGGGACTTCAAGGCCAGCCTGGTCTACAAAGTGAGTCTAGGACAGCCAGGGATACACAGAGAAATCCTCTTTCAAAAACCAAAAAGAAAAGAAAAATTATAAATCAAAATTTACTGGGTGCACCCTGAGGCAGATAAGTAATACTTTTTGGTAGGTCATCAGCTCCAGGGTCCACCTAGATTAAATTTAAAAATTGTCAAGGCTGGGCGATGGTGCACATCTTTTGTCCCAGCACTCAGAAGACAGAAGCAGGTGAATGTCTGAGTTATAGGCCAGCTAGAACTACACAGTAAGACCCTGTCTCGATCAATCAATAGTGGTTTAAAGGCCACTAAAACTGCCTAAGTGACCTGTGACTACCAACCAACCTGTAATTGCTACCTTTTTTTTTTCCTCAAGCCCATGTGATGGGCATGGCTGGTTCTAGAACTAGACAAAGGACAATTTGGGTCCTGTTTCTGCTACTTAAATCCACCTTAACTATTTACCCTGTCATGCATTTTGTTATGCACAGGGTCTAAATACTGTGTGTCAAGTAAAAGATTTCTTGGACACACAGGTGTTCACACATATAATGAAAAGTTTTAATGTGTCACACACACACACAATGCACTACTTTATACTACTGATGTCTCGTTGCAGTACAAATCACACTGTGAAGTAAAAAATGTCCTTACTGGCTGTGCCGGGATGCGGATGTTGCATGCCTTTAATCCCAACACTCAGGAGGCAGAGGCAGGCATATCTCTGGAGTTTGATGTCCTTGTTGCATGCATGAGGGTACCAGAGCCCGTTTACCTTAAAGGGTAAGTGCTGAGGCTCAGACAAAAATGTGTCCTGACTCTTCTTCCATCTAGTAATAATTTAGAAGGAACAGAGTATATAAAATCAATCCAAAACAACAGTCATGATGAATGCGATGAAAGTGCTATTAAGAGAGGAAATAGTTCCAGCCGAGAGGATTAAGAAAAGTCACATAAGCAAGGGCCTTCAAGGATGCTCTGAGTACATATAAGTATGGCTGTTTCAGATTTGCTCCTGAATAGGGCTCACACCCTGCCACTCTGCTTTGCTATGTTCTTCCAAACTTGCCCTGCTCCACCGTTCCATTGCTGTTCCACTTCTCACCTCCCTACCAGTGGAACCACCAGTTATGACAACCAGTGGATCCTGGGAGAGGGAATAAGGCAGGCAAGGCCAGGGGGTGGAGACCTCAGAGGGTGGTGAGCAAAGAAGAAACAGACGGGGCTGGAGAAATGGCTCAGTGGTTAAGAGCACTGCCTAGTGCTCTTCCAAAGGTCCTGAGTTCAATTCCCAGCAACCACATGGTGGCTCACAACCATCCACAATGTGATCTGGTGCCCTCTTCTGGAATGCAGGTGTACATGCAGATAGAGCACTCATATGCATAAAATAAATAAAATAAATCTTAAAAAAAAAAAAAGAAGAAACAGACTTCCAGGGAGGCAGCTCTTTTAATTGAGTGAGCAAAGGCTATTTAAACCTTTGGGGAGTGGGTTTAAGGGTGAGTGTACACTAATGGCCAGAACCAAGGGGCTGAAATGCCTTATTTGCATGAAGAGGAATTCCAGATACCTGCTGGGCATGACCGTATAAGGAGAGAAAGTTTAAGCAGTGACCTGACCACCTCACAGGTGGCAGAGGTGGAGGTGGTCAGGCCATATGCTGGGACATGCAGGCCCAGGACAGAGAGGGAGCTGTCCTGCTCCTGCCAGTCTCAAAATGAAAATTTTTGGGTTTGGACATACCATGACCTCACTCTTGCTCCAGGCTAGCTCCCTTGGTAGCATGACTCCCCAGACCCACATTCCATTATGCTTCCACCCTAATTTATGCACTCCTAGTTTTCTCAACCTAAAACCTAAAGTTCAATCTCCTCACTTAAGGCAAGCCATACAAACACCCTAGGTAGTCTTTGATTGACAACTTTCCTGGCACTGCCCTTCCCCAGCTCCAGATGATACAGTAAGGAGAATTTTCATTTGGAGAGGGGTAAAAGAAAAGTGCTAGGTGTGGTGGTGCTCACCTATTCTCAGCATTCAGGAGGCAGAGGCAGGTGAATCTCTGAGTTCAAGGCTAGCCTGGTCTACAAAGTGAGCCCAGGATAGCCAGAGCTACAGAGAGAAACCCTGTTTCAAAAAAAAAAGTAGCTGGGCGGTGGTGGCGCACGCCTTTAATCCTAGCACTTGGGAGGCAGAGGCAGGCGGATCTTTGTGAGTTCGAGGCCAGCCTGGTCTACAAAGTGAGTCCAGGACAGCCAAGGATACACAGAGAAACCCTGTCTCAAAAAAAAAAAAAAAAAAAAAAGTAAAGATAGAGAGTTTTAATCATATCACATGAAGATAGGGGAATGGTGGTGTTGTGGTTTGAATAGAATGGCCTCTATACACTCATATATTTAAATGCTTAGTTACCAGGGAGTGGAACTCTTTGAAAGGATTAGAAGCCTAGAGGTCCTGTTAAAGTGCCATTGGGGTTTGACGTTGTGGTTTCAAAAACCCATGCTATGTGCTGGGCATGGTGGCCCACACCTTTAACCCCAGAACAAGGAGGCAGAGGCAAGTGGATCTCTGAGAGTTCAAGGCAACCCTGGTCTACAAAGTGAGTTCCAGGACAGCCACAGTTGTTACACAGAGAAACCCTGTCTCAAACAAAACAAAACAAAATAATGCCAACCCCAGTCTCTCTCCTTCTCTCTTCTCCTTGCCTCCCCTCTCCTTTCCTCTTCTCTTCACCTCCTCTCCTCCTCTTCTCTCTCTCTCTCTCTCTCTCTCTCTCTTTCTCTCCCTCTCCTGCCTGTGGGTCACAATATTGAACTCTTAGCTACGTCTCCATACTTCAGCACCATGTCTGTATGTGTACTTCCATGTTCTCTGCCTAGATGAAAATGGACTAACCTGTGAAACTGTAAGCAAACCTCCAGCTAAATACTCTCTTTTATAAAGGTTACCTTGGTCATGGTGTCTGTTCACAGCAGTAGAACAGTGACTAAGACAGAAGTTGGTACCAAGATGGAAGTATTGCCTTGACCATGCTGTTTGTTAGTTAGACTTTGGACTAGAAAAGTGGTTAAATGCTTTAAACAGGGCATAATGGGCCATCCTAGTAGAAGCATGGAAGACAGTGCTGAGGATGAGTTGAACTGTGGGAGCCCACTTCAAGAAGTTTTAGAGAGGAATAATATTAAGTAGGTAAGTAGCCTAGAGATCATTCTTACGATATTTTGGTGAAGAATGTGGCTGTGCTATGCTCTTGACCTAAAAATCTGCCTGAGGCTAAATTGAAGAGTTTTTGGATTAATGGCCCTGGCAGAGGAGATTTCAAGACTGTCTAGTATTGACTATGCTGTGTGGTTATTAGTGGTCACTCTTATGAATGTGTATAAAAGAAAAAGTTGGACAAAGAGAAATAAAAAATGTACAGTTTGAGGGGGAAAAGGAACAGAAGGTGTAGTGGAGCTCAGTTCAGTGCCTAAGGAGATGTTTAAGACGTTTAAAGGGAAGCTCGATGCTAAGTGAAATAAAATCACTAATGACCTCAGGGCAAGACCCCACCCAAGTAAGTTTCCAACTTGTAAAAAGAAATTAAAGAAAACACTAAGCAGTGAAGGAAATCATCACACCAGAAAAGCTGATCCAAATGTAACTGGAAAGGTGGCCAAGTTCCAAACCCATCAAGCAGCAGAATTTGGCATCTATGGACTCTCCCTCTGTGGCTAAGGAAAACCACTGAGGGCAGGTGTGCATCTAGGGTGTCCCCACATGGAGTCCCAGAGAGGCCATTTCAAAGAGTTCCACTCTCTGGTGACTAAGCATTCCAATCTGTGAGCCTATGGGAGCCATTCTTATTCAAACCACACCACTGCCACTGCATGAAAACCTGAAGGTGGAGCCTGGATTGTGTTGAAGACCTCCAAATGTTGGTGATGCCAAAGTCATGGGATACCTGTCAAGGAAAGTTGCAGACAAAGTATGGAATTAGCCCAGGAAAGAAGTGTGTTGCAGTCAACAAAGCTGAAGAGAGATCTACAGAACACTTTGACATATGACATGGAGATACAGAATTTGGAGTTTGCTCTGCTGCTTTTCGGTATTGCTTTGGTCCAGTATTACCTCACCATGCTTCCTTCCTTTTGGAATGGTAATGTATATCCTGTACCACTGTATATTGGAAGTATGTGATCTGCTTTTAGATTTCGATTTCTACAGGAATTATAGTTAAGAGTTCGTCATTAGTATCAAAAGAGACTTTGAATTTTTAAACAATGTTAAAACTGTGATAGACTATGGGGACTTTTGAAGTTGAACTGAATGCATTTTTGCATTATGGTATGACTACAAGTCTATGGAGGCCAGGGAGTGGAATGTGGTAGTTTGAATAAGAAAACATACCATAGGCTCATAGATTTGAATGCTTAGTCACAGAAATAGAACAGTGATGGAGACAGGCAGTAAGCAGTGTGTTCAAATGCAAGCCCTTTGAAAAGTAAAGTGTAATCCCAGCCTGGAAAGGGAGCTGGACGTGATGATGTGCACCTGTAATCCCAGCCACTCAGGAAGCTGAGGCTGAGGCCGAATGCTCTCTTAAACCCAGCAATTTGGGGCCAGTCTGATCGCAGGTACTGAGATTGCGCTTGCACACCGCACGCGTGCGCACACACACACATATACATATATTTATATTTAAAGTTGTATGTGTAGCTCAACAGTAGAGCACTGGCCTGCCACTCACTGCAAAAATAATAATGATAATAATAAATATGGAAGAAAAGGAGCTGAGGAACTTTCTAGTAATCTGAACTAACTCTTTGCAGAGAATCCTCTCAAGTTAGAAGAGTTAGGCAAAATACTTCCTTAAATATACTTAAAAACAGGAAGTTTGGTTGCACATGCCTTCAGTTCTATGTCAATCTTACATAAATTCTTCCAGTAAGGGGGCTGGAGAAATGGCTCAGCAGTTAAGAGCACTGGGTGCTCTTCCAAAGGACCTCTTTCAAATCCCAGCACCCACATGGCAGTTCGAAACTGTCTGTAATGGCAGGGCGTAGTGCACACCTTTAATCCCAGCACATGGGAGGCAGAGGCTGGTGGATATCTGTGAATTCAAGGCCTGCCTGGTCTATAGAGTGAGTTCCAGGATAGTGAGGGCTACACAGAGAGACCCTTTCTTAAAAACAAAACAAACAAACAAAAAATTTCGAGTACATGAGGAGGGAAAAATTTAAACACCACCCAGTTCATATCATGAGACTAGCAGTATGCCCTTGTTATAAAAATCTGACAGTATGGGGGCTGGAGAGATGGCTCAGTGGTTAAGAGCACTGCCTAGTGCTCTTCCAAAGGTCCTGAGTTCAATTCCCAGCAACCACATGGTGGCTCACAACCATCCACAATGTGATCTGGTGCCCTCTTCTCGCTGCAGGTGTACATGCAGATAGAGCACTCATACATAAAATAAATAAATCTCTAAAAAAAAATCTGACAGTGATTGGAAGAAAAAATTACATTAACATGTGTGTGAAAATCATCAACAAATATGAACAAAACAAATTCACCAATAAATAGTGATAACCTTAGTCCATAAATACAGGTTGGATGATTTGAACTCTGGAAAATTAACCAGTGCGACCTACACAGTCACAGAGTAAATTCAACAGAGGAAACAAAAGCACAATTGTAACACCATTTGTGAAAAAGATTCTTAGCAAACTGAACAGAAAGGAGCCTCTTTAATTGCTCAAGGGTGTTTATGAAAACCCTTTAAGAGACAGGGGTGTGAGAGTGTCTGAGTGTGTGAATATGTCACCTGTTCAGTGTACAGATGTCAGTTTTATGTATCCTTCCTCTGGTGGTATGGGCCTGGTTTTGGAGGCAGACTCTCGAATTGATTTGGACCTGTCACTGAGGCTAGGCTGGCTGGCGTCCCTTTACTCCGTGATTGGATTACAAATGTCTGCCACCACGCCCAGCTTTGTAAGTGCAGGTTCTGGAGCTAAAACTCATATTCTTGTGCTCTCAAGGCACGAACTTTCCTGCCTTGAACTATATTAGCATCATCCATCACAGCTCCTGAGGTTGAGGATTAGAGGAAGAAATAATGAAAAGAATTTTACATTTAAAGGGGACATAACTGGACATGGAGGTTCATGCCTGTAATTTCTGCCCTTAGGAACTTGGGAAATGGAAGCAGAAGAATTTGCTACAAGTTTGAAGCCAATCTGCACTACATAGTGAGTCCAAGATAGACTGAATGACAAAATAAGACCTTGTCTCAAAAAAGAAGGGGTGAAAAAGCCCTAGTGTGGTAGAGAAAGCCTTTAATCTCAGCACTTGGGAGGCAGAGGCAGGTGGATCTCCTGTTCACGGTCAGCCTGGTCTAAACAATGAGTTCAAGGTCAGCCAGGGCTATGTGGAGAGACTCAGTCTTAAAATGTAAAGGAGAAGCAAGGTGAAAATAAGTCTGTAGATAAAAAGTAAAAATAAATAGATGAGTATCATAGCATGCACTTAACTGCAGCATGAAAGAGGCACATAAAGCTACTGTGGGTACAGGCCACCATGCCTAGGAAGGGAGGGAGGAAGGAAGGAAGGAAAGAAGGGAGGGAGGCAGGAAGGAAGGAAAGGAGGGAGGGAGGGAGGAAGGAAAGGAGAGAGGAGGGAGGGAGGGAGGAAGGAAGGAAGGGAAGGAGGGAGGGAGGGAGGAAGGAAGGAAAGGAGAGAGGAGGGAGGGAGGAAGGAAGGAAGGGAAGAAGGAAGGGAAGGAGGGAGGAAGGGAAGGAGGAAGGGAGGAAGGAAGGAAGGGAAGGAGGGAGGAAGGGAGGGAAGAAGGAAGGAAGGGAAGGAGGAAGGAAGGGAAGGAGGGAGGAAGGGAGGGAGGAAGGAAGGGAGGGAAGGAGGGAGGAAGAGAGGGAGGAAGGAAGGGAGGGAGGAAGGAAGGAAGGCAGCCACATGTGGCAGCACATGTCCAGTCTCAGCACTTGAGAGACAGGGGAAGGAAGACTCGTGTAAGCTTGAGGTCAGCCCAGTCTATATGACGAGTTCCAAGCTAGCAACAGAACTTCGTAGTAAGACACTGCCCCCTCCAAAAACGACACACACACACAAAACCAAATGACAGAGAGTGACCCTCAGAATCATCTCTAATGAAAAATGAAAGCTTTTCCCATACAGATGGAGACAAGAGTACCTATTCCTATCACTCGTTTTCAACATTGTACTAAGGGTCTCTCTAGAACAGTAGGAGAAAAAATATCTTAAAACAGGATTAATTTTCTGAGGCAGCTACCAAAGTAAAGGCAGAGGGGCAAATAATGCTGTTTAGTGGTTGTGACTCTGAAGCTTCCTAGAGGCTAGAGTGATCAAACACGCACAGCTTGCCTGGCAGGAGACGGTCATACTTTATAAGGATGCCATGTTTAGCTTCCAAGGAATTGAGTTTAAGTAGTAAGCTCTGGTCATTCTTTGAAAGCACACACCCCCATCCTATGGTCCCTACCAATTCCATGTCCCCAGGCAGGTATTCTGATAAGCCCTGCCAGGCCTGCTGCCCCCAGGATCAACTGGTGGTTTGAATAGGAATGCCCCCGCCCCCCCCCACTCATAGGGAGTGGCACAATTTGAAAGGATTAAGAGGTGTGGCCTTGTAGGAGGAAGTGTGTCATGAGCGGGTGGGCTTTGAGGTTTCAGGAACTCAAGCCAGGTCCAGTGTCTCCCTCTTCCTGCTGCCTGCTGATCTGGATGTGGAACTCTCAGCTATCTCTCCAGCAGCTAGGTTCTATATACACCCCATGTGTGTATGCCACAGGACAAGCTTCTTCAGGAATGCTGTTCCCCGCCTTTGAGACAGGGTCACCAGCCTGGAGCTCACCAATTAGGCTAGGGTAGCTGGCCAGTGAGTCCCAGGGACCCTCCCTCAGCCTCTTGGGTAGTTGGGACCATAGGCATGAGCATCTGCTTTTCTCTGCTCTGGACACTTCCTAGGAACACTTGACTGACAGTTTCCTGTGTGACTGTAGGTTTAAGTCCTCCTGCTTGTATGACCTTGCATATACTGCACCAAGTGGTTTGGGCAGGTGAGTGTGCTCAGCTCCTGTTCCTGCCTATGCCGCCATGCTCACCTGTGCTATAGTCTGAGCTCAGGTCCTCATGCTTGTGAGGGAGGGAGCTTACCAACTGAGCCCGCTCCCCGGCCCACATAAACATCTGAAGCTCACATTAGGGTAAAAGTCTGAGAGCATTGAGTTATCTCAAAGGAAATCAAGCCTGCAATGCTAGAATACCTACACAGTACAGGACTAAATAAGGCTAATACACTGAATTTTTAAAATGGGCAAAGGATGTGAACAGACACTTCTTGAAAGAACATTTACAAGCCGGCGTGGTGGTGCACACCTCTAATCGCAGCACTCAGGAGGCAGAGGCAGGTGGATCTCTTGAGTTCAAGGCCAGCCTGGTTTACAGAGTGAGTCCAGGACAGCCAGGGCTGTTACACAGAGAAACCCTGTCTCAAAAAATCATTTACAAATGGCCAATAAACTCATAAAAAGATGGTCATCATTTTTATAATTAAAATGCAAATTACCTCCCCAATGAGATACCATTTTGATCTACCAGGATGACTAAAATCAAAAGGGTAGGGCATTGAGGTTGGGTCACAGTGGTAGAGCAATTGCCTAGCGTGTGGGAGGCTCTGGTACAAGTTCTCACACTGAAGAGAAAGAAAAGGGGAAGCAAGAGGTGGTTAAGGGGGGAGGGATAAGGAGGTAGGGAGGGAGAGAGGGAGAAAGGTTGGTTTTTCCAGCTGAAGATTTAGCATCTCAGAACTACAAACAGTCACCATAACATCACTCAGGGTCACACAAACAGTATTTAAACCTACAGTCACAAAGGAAACCGTCACTCAAGTGTCCTAGCAAGTGTTCAGAGAGAAGCAGATGTTGGTTGCTTCACCCTGGGACTTCAAGGCCAATTTGAGCAAAGTAGTAAGGCCTTATCTCAATAAAAAGAAAAAAGTGGAGAAAGCACACCTGTCTGTGGACTGAGAACTGAAGAAATAAGTGTGACATACCTTCACAGTAGAGTATCATTTGCCAGGGGTATATATTCTACAGCATGAGCAAGCCTTGACAACACAAGGGAAAGCAACAGACGCAGCAGAAGGCAGAATACTGTCAGGGTCCATTATTCTACAATGCCCAGGAAAAGCAAATTCCTCGTGCTACAAAGTGGATTAGTGGCCGCAAGGTGAGGAAGTCTGGTTGTTAATAAGTGTGTGGTTGTTCAGGGATAGTGACAACTGTGTCAGCCAGCTTCCTGCCACTAAAGTAACTGAGAGAATCAACTTGAAAGGAGGACAAATTTATTTTGGCTTCTGGTTTCAGAAGTGTAGATTCAGGGCTGGGTGATGTGGATGTCCATTACTTGGGAGGCAGAGGTAGGCGAATCTCTGAGGGATACACAGGGAAAAAAAAAAACAAACAAACAAAAAAAGAAGCCAGGCATGGTGGCGCACAACTTTAATCCCAGCTCTCAGGAAGCAGAGGCAGGCAGATCTCTGAGCTCAAGGCTAGATTGGTCTACAAAGTGAGCCCAGGGCAGCCGATAATACACAGAAAAACCCTATGGGGGGGGGGACAAAGAAGTAGTGCTGGTCCATAGTTAGTGTTACTGGACTGGTGGTATGGTGGCCTATTGCTGCACAGTGGGATGGAGTTGGGGTGTGTAAGGTGATCTCAACTCATGGTAGTCAGAAGAGAAAAGTAGGTTTCTAGTCTCCCCTTCCAGGGACTTGCCTGAAGTGATCTCACTTCTTTCTGCTAGATCTCACTTTCAGATGAGGCCGGGCTCATTCAGAATGGTGTGGCCATAGACAAGCTGTCACTTTCAAAAGGTTGTACCACTTCCTGATATACCAGGGCTTGAAGACCCACCTTTAACCAGCAGACCTTAAAGGACACTTCTCCAAAAGTGTCCAGCAAAAACATTCCAGAATTAGGTCAAGTGTGGTGCCACATGCCTTTATCCCCAGCATTCAGAAGACAGACAGGCTGGCCTCTGTGATTTTAAGGCCAGACTGATTTTATATAGCAAGTTCTAGGCCATCCAGGGCTACATAGGGAGACCTTGGAATTGGATAGTAATAGCAATAAAAAGTAATATTCTTGTTAAAAGTTTTTATTATTTTATTTATATCTTGACCTCAGTTTCCCCCCTTCTCTCCTCCCACTCCCTCCTTCTACCTCCCTTCAGTCCATCCCCCATCCACTCCTCTATTTCTCTTCAGAAGAGAGTTGGCCTCTATGGATATCAAGCAGCCATGACATATCACAGTGTAATAAGACTACACACCTCCTCTTCCATTAAGGCTAGACAAGGAAACCCAGTAGGGGGACAGGGTCCCTAAGGCAGGCAACAGAGTCAGAGACAGCTCCTACTCCCACTGTTAGGCATCCGACAAGAAGACTGAGCTACACAACTGTAACATATGCGGAGAGGTTAGGTCCATCCCGTGCAGGCTCTCTGCGTATTGATTCAGCCCCTATGAGCCCAGGTTAGTTGATTCTGTGGGTTTTCTTGTGATGTCCTTCACCCTTCCGGCTCCTACAATCCTTCCTTCCTCTTCTGCAGGGCTCTTCAGCTCTACCTAGTGTTTGGCTGTTTCTCTCTGCATCTGTTTTCATTAGTCGCTGAATAAAGCCTCTCTGATGACTGGCTAGATGCCAGCCCATGAGTATAGCAGAATATCATTAGGAATCATTTCACTCAGAGTTTGTGTATCAGAAATTTTTTATTTATTAGTACTTAGCAAACACTTGTCAAACACCTATATCCTATAACCTAATACCTAAGACCTAATAATTATCTAAGAACACCTAACTAACATTATTTTAACTTTCTTAAAAGGATATTAATATTCTTAGCATAGGTCTTTGCAGGACAACCTGATTTACAGCAGTCCCAGCAGGCAGTCCCTTTCAAGCTTAGTGTCCGTTTGCCAGTTTGTATGGCTAGTTTATTTCAACCACCAAATTGAGGTCAGCTTTTCCACAGGATTCACGGCCTACAGCTTCTCTGGGCCACTTCTGAACTCCACCCTTCCTTTACTGCCAGCCTTAATAGGCTGAATTATGGCAAGAATCTTTCTTGGGCTAACTTGCATTGAAAAGTCTTTCTCTCTTGGACTCCACCTTTCAGTTTATGACCATTGCAGCCTCATGCCTGAGTATGCCAAACCTTGCTGTGTGCTTCTCCAGCGTGTGTTCTCAGCTGGTGAGGACAAGAGGAAGAGAGTAGCCTCATGGAGCTCTCTGGTTTATATGTTGTATCATCTTGTGATTCTTGGCGGTCTCGAGGGGCCACAAGATTTCTTGTGATACCCAGCTGTCCAGTGGTTTCTCGCAGCAATGGACATCATCTGCGGCTTGCACAGTTTCTTAGCTATGCCCCTTCAACAGGGCATATCGTCCAGCCTCAACTGGGCTCTGTCCATTTCAGCAGGTTAAAGGGATGCCAAGCTCCTCCTCATGTGGTGTGAGATGCTAAACTGAACCGCATACTAATTCACTTAAGAGGCCTAACTTCAGCTGGGCGTGGTGGCACATACCTTTAATCCCAGCACTCAGGAGGCAGAGGCAGGCGGATCTCTCCGAGTTCAAGGCCAGCCTGGTCTACAAAGTGAGTCCAGGACAGCCAGGGCTGTTACACAGACAAGCCCTGTCTCGAAAAACCAAAAGAGAGAGAGAGAGGCCTAACTTCTACAACAGGTTTGTTGTTGTTTTTGTTTTTTGTTTGTTTAGGGTTTTGGTTTTTTGGGTTTGTTTGTTGCCACTCATGTTTGATTCTTTCCTAGGTTTTTGGCTATCCAGCCTCTGGTTGCTGGCCCTCCAGGCAGTGTCACAGTGTCAGGACTCCCTCTCATGGCACAGGTCTCAAGCAGAACCAGTCATTGGTTGGCCACTCCCACAATTGCTGTACCACTTTTACCCCAACACAGTTTGTAGGGCAAGACAAATTGTAGGTTGAAGACTATATGGCTGGGTTGGTGTCCCAGTCCACTAGGGGTCTTAGCTAGGGTCCCCCTCATGGATTCCTGGGAGTTTCCATTGCACTAGGTTTCTAGCTCATCCCCAAGATGAGCCCCCCAATTCCAGCTGTCTCTCTTTCTCTATCCTGACCCTCACCTGATCCCTCTTGTTCCTGTCAGCACCACTCCACCCTCAATCTTTATTCCATTTCCCTTCCCAGGGAGATTCATTGCCCCCCCCCCCCCGCCCTTCTTGTTACCTAGCTTCTCTGCATCTGTGGATTGTAGCGTGGTTATCCTATACTTTACTGCTAATATCCATTTATAAATGAGCACGTGCCAGGTTTGTCTTTCTGGGTCTGAGTTACCACATTCAGGATGATTTTTTTTTCTTGTTCCATCTACAAATTTCATGATGTCGTTGGGGTTTTTGTTTTGTTTTGTTTTGTTTGTTTTTTCAAGACAGGGTTTCTCTGTGTAACAGAGCCCTGACTGATATCCTGGACTAGCTTTATAGACCAGACTGGCCTCAAAATCAGAGATCTGCCTGTCTCTGCCTTCCAAGTGCTGGAATTAAAGGCATGTGTCACCACGCCCAGCTAATGTCATTGTTTTTAACAGCAGAGTAGTGTTACATTGTGTAAATGGATTATATTTTATCCATTCTTCAGCTGAGGGGCATCTAGGTTTGGGCGGTTTTTTTTTTGGTTTGTTTGTTTTTTGTTTTTTTCAGTTTGTGGCTATTATGAATAAAGCTGCTATGAACATAATTGGCCAAGTTTCCTTATAATATGATGGAATGTCCTTTGGGTATATGCCCAGGAATGGTACAGCTGGGTCTTGAAGTAGATCAAGTCCAATTTCCTGAGAAACTACTGTACTGATTTCCAAAATGGCTGAACAAGTTTTCACTCCCACCAGCAATGGAGGAGTGTTTCCTTTGCTCCAAGTCCTTGCCAGCATGTGCTGTCACTTGAGTTTTTGATCTTAGTCATTCTGACAGGTATAAAATGGAATCTCAGAGTCATTTTGATTTGCATTTCTCTGATGGCTGAGGATGTTGAATATTTCTTTAAGTGGTTCTGGCCATTTGAGATTCCTCTGTTGAGAATTCTGTTTAGATTGGTACCTCATTTTTTAATTGGATTATTTGAAGTTTTTGATGTCTAGTTTCTTGAGTTGTTTATATATTTTGGATATCAGCCCTCTGTTGGATGTAGGGTTGGTGAATATCTTTTCCCAATCTGTAGGCTGTTGTTTTGTCCTATTGATGGTGTCGTTTGCCTTACAGAAGCTCTTCAGTTTCATGAGACCCCATTTATTAATTGCTGATCTTAGAGCCTGAGCTGTTGGTGCTCTGATCAGGAAGTTGTCTCCTGTGCTGATGAGATTCAGGCTTTTCTCCACTTTCTCTTCTATCAGGTTCAGTGTGTCTGGCTTTATGTTGAGGTCTTTGATTCACTTGGACTTGTGTTGTGTACAGAGTGACAGATATGGATCTATTTGCATTCTTTTACATGATGACATCCAGTTAGACCAGCACCCTTTGTTGAAGATGCTTTCTCTTTTCCATTGTATAATTTTGGCTTCTTTATCAAAAATCAGGTGTCCATAGATGCGTGGGTTTATTTTTCGGTCTTCGATTCGATTCCATTGATCAACCAGTCTGTTTTTATGCCAATACTATACAGTTTTTATTACTATAAGCTCTGTGTTACAACTTGAAATCAGGGATAGTGATTCCTCCAGAAGTTCTTGCTTGTTTGTTTGTTTGTTTGTTTTTCGAGACAGGGTTTCTCTGTGTATCCATGCCATGGTTGTCTGGACTCACTTTGTAGACCAGGCTGGCCTCAAACTCACAGAGATCTGCTTGCCTCTGCCTCCTGAGTGCTTGGATTAAAGGCGTGCACCACCATGACTGGCTCTTCCAGATGTTCTTTTATTGTATAGGATTGTTTTTAGCTATCCCTAGTTTTTTGTTTTTCCATAAAAGTTGAGAATTGTTCTTTCAAGTTCTGTAAAGAATTGTGTCAGAATTTTTATGGGAATTGCATTGAATCTGTAGATTGCTTTTGCTAAAATGTCCATTTTTACTTTGTTAATCCTGCCAATCCATGATCATGGGAGATATTTCCATCTTTCTGATCTCTTCTCCAATTTCTATCTTCAAAGACTTTAAGTTCTTATCATAGAGGTCTTTCACTTGCTTGGTTAGAGTTACACCAAGATAATTTGTATTATTTGTGGCTATTGTGAAGGATGTTGTTTCCCTGATTTCTTTTTCAGTCCATTTGTCATAAATATATATATATATATATATATATATATATATATATATACACACACTGATTTTTGTTTTTTAGTTAATCTTGTATCCAACCACTTCAGTGAAGGAGTTTATCAGCTGTAGGAATTCCCTGCTAGAATTTTTGGGGTCTCTTATGTATACTATCATATCATCTGCAAATAGGGATACTTTGACTTCTTCCTTTCCAATTTGTATCCCCTTGATCTCCTTTAGTTGTCTTATTGCTCTAGCTAAAACTTCAAGTACTATGTTGAAGAAATATGGAGAGAGTGGGCAGCCTTGTCTTGTCCCTGATTTTAGTGGAAATGCTTTAATTTTCTCTCCATTTAATTTGAAGTTGGATATCAGCTTGCTGAATATTGCCTTTATTATGTTTAGGTGTGTCCCTTGTATCCCTGAACTCTCCAAGACTTTTATCAAGAAGGGGGGTTGGATTTTGTCAAAGCCTTTTTCAGCATCTAATTTGAGATGATTATGCGGTTTTTCTTTTTCAGAATGTTTATATGGTGGATACATTGATAGATTTTTTTTTTTTTTTTTTTTTTTGGTTTTTCGAGACAGGGTTTCTCTGTTTAACAGCTCTGGCTGTCCTGGAATCGCTTTGTAGACCAGGCTGGCCTTGAACTCGCAAAGATCCGCCTGCCTCTGCCTCCCAAGTGCTGGGATTAAAGGCGTGCGCCACCACCGCCCGGCACATTGATAGATTTTTGTATGTTGAACCATCCCTATACCTGGGATGAAGTATACTTGATCATGGTGGATGATCTGACAATTGAATATATAGTATCAATAAGTCATTCAACACTATGCTTTAAGGGAGTTACTTTCATGATATATGAATTACAGCTCAATGCATTCATTTTTTGTTTGTTTTTTAAAGGTTTTTTGTTTTGCTTTGTTTTGAGGTTATTTTTTTGTTTTTATTTTTTGTTTTGTTTTTGTTTTTTGAGACAATGCTTCTCTGTGTAATAGTGCTGGTTTTCTTGGACTCACTCTGTAGACCAGGCTGGCCTCAAACTCACAGAGATCCACCTGCCTCTGCCTCCCAAGTGCTAGGATTAAAGGCGTGCGCCACTAGGAGCAGCTCTTCACTTTTTTTTTTTTTTTTTTTTTTTTAGAATTTATTGAAAAGGGAAAAGAAGGCCGGGCGGTGGTGGCGCACGCCTTTAATCCCAGCACTTGGGAG
>CAJQZJ010032563.1:12970669-12991742 GCA_907164525.1 Lophiomys imhausi | reverse complement strand
GATAGATAGATAGATAGATAGATAGATAGATAGATAGATAGATAGATAGGAACAGAATAAATGCTTGCAAGTTTATACTCTGCCCACTTCTCTTGATTTGACAGTCCCCTCTCTAAGGAACGGTGCCACCCAGAGTGGGCAGGTCTTTCAACTTCAATTAATGTAATCAAGATAATCCCCCACAAACATGCCTGTAAGCCATCCTGATCCTGATAATCCTTCATTTAGAATCCCTTCTCAGGTAATTCTACATTGTGTCAAGTCAACAAAACCAACCATCAAAAGATCCCATCCCTAAAATGCCAAGACTGCTACAACTCTACATTTCCCTGACCTTTGTCCCATGTGACTCCCACTGGTCAGTGCCACTCTCATTGTTACTAGGATGATGTTGAACAAACTGCCAGGATATAGGCTTGATTTTTGACCGTTTTCAATGAGGAGCATATCTAGGAGGTATATGGGAGTGGAGAGAGCATTTATATTCTCTGAAGACAATCTCTCAACCCAGTGGCTTTTCAGCCATCATTAAGACCCAGTGAGGGCATTAAAAATCTTGCCAGAAGCAGTGTGAATGCAAGACTGTCAGAATGAGAATAGAGTCAAGGATGCTAATGTTTTGTGTTTTCCCTGTACCCCACTAACCTTGCATATCCGTTAACAGGAGGTGAGTGTTCCCTCTATCCTGGATAGCCTGTCTCTCTCTCCAGATTGATTCTACTCTTTTTTTACTGAGAAGGTGACCCTTTGGGTGGTTACTTGCTCCATGTCTTCCAATCCAATGTGGTGGTGTTAGGGGACATGGAAAGAATCTGGTAGTTTTTTCCCTCCCAGATCCCTGTGTAGAAATAAATAAATTATTTACCAGTATTTAAATTATATTTAATGGGTGGGTGATGTTAGTCCTTAACCCACCATTATAAATAAACACTCAGACACCTGATGAATTTTTAACACGCCTTCGACTGAATTGAGAAATCTTGGCCCATCTAAGCTAGCTCATTCTATTCCCCAAATATCACCTCAATATACACATATGTCCCCTTGGGTTGTCATTCTCCACGCTATGCTGATGCTCCTGACCATGTGGAATCATCTTCCTCCACTTACCCCATTGTGTCTTCCTCTTCCACTCCTGTTTTCTTCTACCCAAGCTCCTCTCTGTCTGCCCCAGAAAACTGGGAACGTTTGCCCCGCCTACCTTTTTCTCTGCTCAACCACAGGCCCTGGCATTTTATTAAAGCCAATCAGAGACAATGATTAGAAAGCAAGGTAACACAGCATTACTCGATGTACAGCAAGCAGTCCTCTGGGAGCAAGTTAATTAACATTTAGAATGCATAACATCACCCCCATCATCCCTGCCTCTCGCCCAGCTTCTTAAAAGGATTGCATGAAAACTGTAGCTATGGCTCTTTCCCGGTTCCATTAGGGACTCCATATATTGCTTTTCTTAATGCTGTAATAAAAATACCCCACCCCCAAAAAAAATCACCTTAAGAAAGGATTTACTTTGGCTCACAGCTTGAGGATAAGGTCCCTCATTGCAGAGGAACACGGATGTAGAAGCCTGAGGCAGCTGGTCACATTGTAGCTGCACTCAGGAAGCTGAGAGCAGCGCATACTGGTGCTCCCTCCTCCAGGATCCCAACCTTCGGAATGGTGCTGGGTGAGTCTTCTTCCCACCTCCCTTAACCTAATCTAGACACACCCCCTCATAGACATATCTAGAGGTTTGTGTCTGTGGAGATTCTAGAGCCTGTCAGGTTGACGGTATTAACCATCATACACGCACTCCTTTCCTATTCGTGGGGCTAACAGTTTCCAGCTGTGGCTAACCCATTAATGCATCAACGATTCTTGTTGGTTTTTCCAAAGGTGCCTCATGGAGTACTGCCAGTTAACTCTTCGTAGACTTACCTAATCTCAAGGAGATACCTTGCAAATCTCCAGCCTCCCTTGCTCACTTCCACTGTTTTACTGAGAACCCTCCCTTGTTTCCTTCTGTAAATGTTACCACTGAGGGGAAAGCTTTCCCCAGTACAAATGTTACAGCTCTGAAGGAAAAGGTATGTTGGCAGTTGGAAGCCAAGGAATACCACAAAGCCACACAGCACAACAAACCTCACACAATCTCAGGGATTGGTGGGCCTTCAAATCGCAGAAGTGAGCTCAGACTTTTTTACTCTACACCTTCCTTCTGTCCTCTGGTTATCATTCTACAAATTCAAAGCCTGCCTCTTTTCCCTTGCTAGTCATTTAGCATTCATCTTTGTCATCACAGTTAATCTACAAGAAAGTCACATACCCTAAGGCAACATTTATTCAACCTTAAGAAGAAAAATCTCAAAATATCCCCATTAGCAAACAATTGTTAGATCCACTTTTTTTTTCTTTTTAGGTTTTTTGAGACAAGGTTTCTCTGTGTAGCCCTGGCTATACTAGAACTTACTCTGCAGACCAGGCTGGCCTTGAACTCACAGAGATCCACCTACCTCTGCCTCCCCAGTGCTGGAATTAAAGGTGTGTGCTAGCATGACAGGCATTAGACCTACTTTCAAAGTGAATTTCATCCTAATAAGTATGAACTAAATCAAAGCAGTGTGTCTAAGTTAGCTTTGTGTACCAGGTCCTACAACTCTATTTAATCCCCTCCAAAAGAGGGTTGCCCCCCCAACACCAAGGAATCCCTTAAAAATATGCTGGGGGCAGGGTTCTGTGGAATAGCATGTGTGAGGCTCTGGGTTCAATTTCAACACCAAAATATAAATGAAATAACATGTAGCTGATCCTCAGCCCCAGCAAGAGTTACCTGGATTCTTTAAACTTCACCCTAAATGAACCTGTAAATATCAGAATAAAAGGAGATTTGGGGAGTGGTGAGCTGACTCTACAGGTGAAGGTGCTCAGCACGGCAGAACGTGACAACCTAAGTCTGGTCCCTAGGATCTGTCACTTGGGAAGAGAGAACCAATTCCTATAAGTTGTCCTATGACCTCAGCAAGTGTGCTGTGTCACATGTATCCCCCCCCCCCGCACACACAACACACTTAAATAACATAAAATCATAAGTAAATGTAATAATTCTTAAAAAGATACAGCTGTTGTTGGAGTAAAATATTTCACCCATAAAAACCTGTGAAGGGAGATGCCAACCAAGTTGGGACTCTTGCCCATCTTCTAGGTGGGAAAGTCTTCTTCTGATCCAAAGGATGCAAAAGAGAAAGGGAAAAAAAAGAAAGTGGAAGAGCTACATGCACCCCCATTTCCAGAACAATCAGGGTATCACAGGATACAGCCAAAGCAAACACTTGTCAGATCTTCGCTGGCTTTATCTGCCATTCCAGAATGGAAAACACACCTGTCTTGGTTACTGTTCTATTGCTGTGAAGAGACACCATGACCAAAGCAACTGATAGTGAAAGCATTTTTTTGAGGGCTGGCTTACAGTTTCAGAGGGCCAGTCCACTGTCATGGTGGCAATCGTGGCAGCAGGCAGGCAGACACTGGAGCAGTAACTGAACTCACATCTGATCCACAAGCACAAGGCAGCTAGCAAGACTAGGTCTGGAGTGGGTGTTTGAAACCTCAAAGCTCACCCCCACCCCATGACACACCTCTTGCAATAAAGCCATAACCCTTAATCCTTCCTAAACAGTCCATAACTGGGAATCAAACATTTAAATACTTGAGCCTGTGGGATTAGGAGGGCATTCTCATTCACACCACCACAGTATCTTCCTATAAAATAAGTGCTCCAGTGAGCTGGGCAGATCAGGTTGGTTAGGTGGAGAAGGTGAAAAACCAGGAACAGAGAGCAAAGGCTAGATTGGTCATTTCACAAGTAATTTCCTTGTGTGGACAGGGAGACAACAATAATTAAAAAACAGTTAATATCAGTTTACATCTGGGGGCAGGAGGTCCTTCATTGTTGTATTAGTTGAAACTTGTCTGCATGAAAATTTGGTGGTGACCTTTCTCTTTACTGATTTCTCAGGAGGTCAGAAAACAATTTATTTTTTGGTTTGCTGGTCTGTAAGTTTAGTGTGACACTACTTTGATTTTTAGTTTGATCTGCCAGTGCCCAGGTCTGGAGCTTGCTCTAAACCAATAAGCCTCCTATAATTTTTTGCTTCACAGGAGTTAACATAACCTTTGTCATGGCCAGTTGAGGATATGTCTCAGTGGTAAAGAACTTTCCTGACATGTAAAAACTCCTGGCCTGGATCCCTGGCACTTCCTAAAAGTGTCAACATCTAGAATTCCTCACCATGAATTCATCATGTGAGTATAAGGCTCATTGTGTTAGTCTATGTCTGTTATTTGGAATTCTTCACACTCAGACATTAGCAGAGCACATGCTTCTGGACCAATGGTAGGCACAGGGTTCCAACAGAAGTGAACACATATACACATTCCTCAGCCCAGGGCTGTCCTGTTGAAAACTTGCAGAAAAACTTTCCAGATGCATGTTGAGCTCCAAACAGAAGAAATCAAATCAAGTCCATGTGTTAACATGTCTTAGGGAATTTCTAAGCATCAAAGAGAAGAAAATGGAATGATTTGCCTATAAGAACACTAAACTGACAGCAAAAGCAACAATAGAAGGCAGAAACTAATGAAACCATTCCAAAGTGTGGGAGAAAGCAGCTCCAACAAAGTTGACCTGCTGTGGCAAAGGCACTGTGAGCACTCCAGGGACACCAGGCGGCTCACCAGAGAAGGAACCTTCAGCCAGGGCGTCCTGGGACAGGCTTGTTAGACATGGACCTCGGATGAGAACCGACACAAGATGAACAAATCAGTAAACATTTGGAGGAATCTGACAAGGACTGACTGCCCAACACAAGATCAAGACCAACTCACCCAGGAAGTCCAGAAGACAGGATTATAGCACAAAGCAAATGCAGAGCTGAGGAGCACAGTATCTAAAGTCACTCGATGGCTAGCCAGTCCTAGTGCTATCTGAGAAGTTTAAAGACAGGGAAATGGCAGCCTCGCTCTGCCGAGACAGGATGGGAAAGCCCTTCATAATTCCTACTTTACATTAATGTCTGTCAGAGATACTGGGCCAAGAGGCTGAAGATAGATGCTCCAACATTGTAGAGAGAAATTGGGCACTCCCCAGGCAGCCAGTTGTCTGTCATTTCTTATTTTTGGAAGATGCTGGCTCTGACTTCCTGTATAATCAGATATATTTATCCTTTCAGGTCTCTGATGTTATAGTAGATAGTTATAGTCTCACAGTTAAAATTTAAGTTATTTAGGAATTAAAAGGATGTTCTAGGTCTAAGAGGATGTTTTTAAGTTGGTAATGCAAGTTAGGATGGAAAATGAATTAGGTATAGAACTTTAAACTCATGGAGATAGATAGATAATAGAATATTAATATCAGTTGCCAAATACATATGGACTGGACATTGGGATGTATGTTATACCTTATAATTTTCATAATTGTGGCCTAATTATTAAAAAAAAAGAATGAGTTCTGGGAGAAGGGGGAAAGGGTAGGAGGGTAGGGCTGGGAGGGGACTGTGATGAAGATATAACTCGAAGTAATAAATAAACTTTATTTATTTATTACTTATTATTAAAAGATAGGGAAATGGGCCAGATCTTCATTGCACTTCCCTAATCCAGCACTCTGGAGACTAATTCGAGAAGATAGAGGATTCTAGGCCATTCTGGGCTACGTAGAGCAAGACCTGTCTAAAAAAAAAATAAATAAATCTTAAAGGCAATCAATAAAATACTAGAAATTGAACAAATAACTACTAAAGCAAAAGAACGGAAAGTGGATGGTGGTGTCAGAGAAGAGAAGGAATTCTCACAGGACAGACCTGGCTTTTCCCAGCTACACTACTCAGTGGTTCAGAAAAATCAAGACCATAAAAAGGGAAAGCTAGTCTGTCCTCAGATGACCATGGGTCTTCCAAGAGATCAAAGCACGTGAAGTTCCAGTTCCGTAGGCAGCCTGAACTGAGACACAAATGGCTCAGGGATGACTGGTCTTAAGAGCTGAGGCGGCCACGAAGATCTGCTTCCCCACCCCCAAGCCCCGCCAGAGTGGCGTGTGCCCCAGAACACCTTCTATCCATTACGCTTCAAAACAGTGTTTCTTTCTGATTTAAAAATAATGTATGTCAAATGTAGAACATCTCAGCTATTCAGAAAACCCAAACATTGAACTACTTCAGGTACTTGTATGGGCGAAGCGTGTCTGTCTGCTGGGAGGTGTTTCTGTTGCTGTGTCGTGGGGATCAAACCCAAGGGCTCAGGTATGCTAGGCAGGTGCTGTACCCCTCGGTATGTCCTGCCCGCATCACCCGTACTTCACACACTACAGGGCAACACCTGTGTACTCAGGGATCCCGAAAACCCTTTTGGTGGAACTCGTGCTCAAATACATAGTGGGGAAATTCCTGCAGTCATTTTTTAAAAATATTTATTTTTAGTACATTGCTGTTCTGTGCATGTAAGAGTGTCAGATCCCCTGGAACTGGAGTTACAGACACTTGTGAGCTATCATGTGGGTGCTGGGAATTGAACTCAGGTCCTTTGGAAGGCAGCCAGTGCTCCTAACCACTAAGCCATCTATCTCTCCAGCCCCTCCTGCAGTCATTTTTATACATCTGAAGAGGCCCAGAATCTGGAGAACCCAGCTCTACTTTGAGTAGAAATGCAGAAAAAAACAAAATAACAGATCACAAAGAAGGTCTGCCATCACAGTAAAGCATCAAGTTATGAAGCGATGAAGCTGACAGATTAGAGTGCTCAAAGAACACAGGCAGCTCGGCACAAACGCCATCTTTATTTATGCTGTCTTTGAAAGGGTGTCTTGTTGAATGTCCCCTCTCCTGTATAATTAAGTAACTATACTACATCATCTGTGGCCAGCTTGTCACTCGATGTGTTTGTCATGGGACACATTTTGGTACTCAAAAGATGTTGGTTGTTGATAATCCCAGTTTTCCGACTGCATCATAGAGGTGTGTGTCCCTGCTGCACCCGGTTCCTGCAGGCACAGACAAATGTCTCCGTGTAGATTAGTACATTGATATTAATGTCTCCCCACTCAGGTACAGTAGAGATGTACTGCACACCAAATCCAGATGGTAGGTCTCCTCTGTCTTACCTGTTTCTTTTTTCTGCTAAACTATTTGATGAAAGTTTCAAAACCACACAAAATTCCAATGTCTGCAAACACTTAACAAGTTTTGAAAATCCCATCACCACATGCACGTGTGTCCAGAAGGATCCACTGTAAGTCGGTCCCAGTCCCACAACTTCCTGTCTTCTCCCACAATCACCTTCCTTTACACCTTTCTGTGCCTGAGCCTCCAGTCTTTAATCTTTTATTTCCTGTTCTGGCTTACTTACCTAGAACAATTCCTCAAAAACACAATACTTACCAAAAACCTTCCAATTTAACAGCATGTCAATCATAAAGTCTCAGAACTTAAAATTCCTCCCGCCATTTGTCACAGCTCATTTTCGTCCAATTAGCACTGTTGCACCATCAAATATTTCTGTTTTTCTGTTACCAATAGAACTCAGAGTTGATTCTCAGTTATTCTAAATTTTCTTTTAAGATGTTTCTACCTGTGTTTTCTATTAGTGAAAAATGATGTCCTAACCACACCCTGCTTTGGTCTTCAGGGCATCACAAGGGTGTCTGAAATGATCTAAGCCCATCCTCAACTGGCCAAAGAAAGGCTGATTTCATGCGCTGACAACAATTTTAGTGATGCGGAACATCCTCTTCCACCAAAGCGCGAGTCGGGGTCAACTGTCCACTTAATGGGAATGTTTGTCCTGCTTATTTTCTTATTTGTTTGGAGACAGAGTCTTGCTGTCTAGCTGATGGTAAACTCAGGATCCTCCTGCCTGCCTCCCAAATGCTGAAATTATAAAGTATGTACCATTTTGGCTGCCTCCATTGAAATTATTTTTGGATGGACTTAAACATTACTTATGTTTAAGTAATGTTCCATTTTGTTTCTATGCAACAGTTATTTATTTTAAATTAACATTTTTTATTTACCTACATTTTCAAGAAGTGGTCACTCAATTTTACTTGCCTTGAAAAAAAACCAAACCAGTTAGAAAAGCATTATTGCAGCAGGCAATCCCAGCTATTCCGGGCATGGAGACTGTTGCTTGAGCCCAGGAGTTAGCAGCCAGCTTAGACAACAAAACCAACGTTCGTTTCAGAGAGAAGTGGGGGGAGGGAAAGGAGAGGGAGAGTTATTGATTATCTCTTATAATTCTCTTAGATAACAAAACCATCTCCAAGGTAATAAAATCTAGTGTATGTAGATTTGTATTTCTGTGTGTTTTCTGAACATGAGCTCCTTTGCTTTCATTAGATTCTTGGCATAGTCCATGACTAAAGAAATGTTCTGACATAAGTAGACATTACCTTCTAGCTCCCAGGATGTAAGTAAGAATCTAGTTTGAGGTTCTGAGATCTCTGGGCTGTAGAACTCATGAGGTCTTGGCCACCACCCTCTCCCACTGCCAGCCCTCATCCTTGCGTCATTTCAAACCTTTGCCTGTGAGGTTAGTCAGTGACTGAGGAATTTTGACCTTTTTTTTTAATGATGATCTTAGGTTTCTTTGCTCTTTTCCAGTTTAGCATTAAGGATACTTTAAGGGCTGGAGAGATGGCTCAGAGATTAAGAGCACTGGCTGTTCTTCCAAAGGTCCTGAGTTCAACTCCCAGCAACCACATGGTGGCTCACAACCATCTACATTGAGATCTGCTGCCTCTTCTGGCCTGCAGGCAGAACACTGCATAATAAATAAATAATTTTTTTTTAAAAAAAGGATACTTTAAAATGACAACATAAGACATATAAGATGTCCCGTTCTATTCATTCCTGATGGTTTGTTTTGTTGTTGTTGTTTTGACACAGAGTTTCTCTACATACCTCTTGCTGCCCTGGAACTCGCTCTGTAGACCAGGCTAGCCTCTATCTCAGAAATCTGCCTTGAGTTCTGGCATTTGCCCCCACCACTACTTGGCTTCCTGATGAACAGACTCCCAGAAAGCATTTATAAGACATATTCACTACACAAACAATGACTAAGCACTTCCCTTAGACACTATTAAAGTAAGTCAATGAAGAAATGACTTCCTTGATTCATCTATTGAAAAAAATCTTTATTATGCAAAATAGTTTTCCATATATGAAGGCATCACTACCTATGGTCACCTGAGCGTTAAGGTGTGTCATCAACAGTAGGGAGGACTCTTTAGTGATGGTCTGCTTGGGTAGGATTCACCTGTGGCTTGGTACAGAAGTAACAACTGGCCCATCAGAAGACTTCATCTAAGACTACAGTCTCATTCCCATCTGTCCCTGAGACTGGATCAGAAAGCACTATTTTGTGACAGTAGGATTTAATTTTTCTTACTTCTCTTATTCCCTTAGCAGCCCATCCCAGACACCAGCTTTTCTTGTTACCAATGACATAGACTTTAATATTCCTTCTATTCTGAGATGTTAACATCTCCTGGAGTGTGGGAGACCTTCACAGTACCATTTGTATTTGTCAAAAACCATAGGTGTTTGTGTGTCTGTGTGTGTGTGTGTCTGTGTCTGTGTGTGTGTGTGGTGTGTGGTGTGTATGTGTGGTATGTGGTGTGTGCAATTACACGCTGTTACCAGGTAGCTCATAATTGTATTTGTGATTTTAGAGACAATTCCAAAGTCATATACTGTCCATTTGAATGGCAATATATAGTCTGTGGACAGAAGATGGTCCCCACATGGTTTCACCTGTAAAAGGACAATTTAATGTAGTGTCCACAAGCAAGAGAGAGAGAGAACAGAGGTACCCAGGAATGGCTTGCTGACCATTCACTCCTCTTGCAAACAAAGGCTCAGAGTTCCAGATGAGTGTTTCATTTAAATGCAGGATGAACAACATCAGCTGTGACATAGTCTTTTGGATGTGACTTCCTATATGCTGTCTGAAAGGACCAGAATCAGCACAGGACTCACCAAGACCAAGTTCTCAGCACAAAGGGGATTTATTTGCCCAAAGGGACAAAGGGAAGGGAATAAGAGTCAAAGCCAGGAGACAGGACAAGGGAGAAGGGCAAAGGAACAAGGGACATAGAGAAGAGATGTTTGCCCTGGAAGGACAAAGTATTGGGCTTCAGACCCAGGACCTGATCTCCAGGTTCTCCCAACATGCCTCAGTCTCTTTCTGTTACAGGGCATGCTGCCATACCCTGCCCCCAGAAGCCCTTACCTATATAATCCAGACATTTTGGGCTCTTGCTCTCTCTGTCTCAGTCTGTCTCCCTGCACTCCCTCTCTCTTGGTCTCCTGGTCTCTTTCTCTCCCCCTCCCCCCACATGCCACGTTCTTCCTCTCTTCTTCTTTCCTCCTCCCCACAAGAGCTGTATCCAGTAAACCTACCTTTACATTCTAATTTGGCCTATACTAGATAATTTCACCAGCAGAGAATGCACTTTAATAGAGTAACACACAAAGGACTGCCATTGGGTAGAGAGGACACATTATAAAGGCAAAGAGGCAAACCCTTTGGTGTTAGTAGTTATGGTGAGGTGTTTAATTTTAACTGGGCATGTTAATTAGGTAAGCCAAAGGGGGCTTTTGACTGCTGGACTTCAGTACTTTGATAGCTGGACCTTGGTGGTCAGCCTCAGGAGGAGGAAGTGACCTAATAACGGAACAGACCTTGGTGGCTGACAGAGGAATGGGGGAAGGGCAAGGCCTGCCAGAGCCATGTTTGCCATGCTCGGCCTACTGGAGCCCTACACTGGCAGTGTCCTGACTAGAGAGGGAGACTCTTTAAGCTTCCAGCCTGAAACATTGCAGTCACCAGCTTGTAGCCATCATCCTGGCTCCAGGAAGGCAGTGGGACCTGGCATTACTACATTAAGTACTCGAGCTTGGAGAAGAAACACCGCCGTCTCTGGCCAATAAAAAAATAATGATATCCTCAAGGCATTCATACACTGCATTGGGTAGTAGTTCTGTTCTCTGGGAGAAACATTCTATCCCAGTGTTCTGTGGTCCTTGGATCCACCCACTGGCATGGTATTCATGGAACATTATCACCCTTGGCCACAATTAAATACATTTGCAAGGACAGTCAACAGTTACAAGCTCTTGTTTCCTGGATTCAAAGTTTTGTGGCTTTTCATCTGTCTCTTCCAGTTGAACACACACACACACACACACACACACACACACACAGAAGGAGGGAACACCTAAGCTGGTCTTAAACACATGAAAAGCCTCCCAGCTGCTTATTTTTGTTTTTGAGACACAATCTCATGTAGCCCAGGCTAGCTACAATGTGTTGTATGGAGCTGAGGATGACCTTGAACTTCTGATCCTCCTGCCTCCTCCTCCAAATTCTGACATTGCGATTATGACTAAGCATCAGTAGCCCTGGCTTACACATTACTAGCAATCAGACTGATGGTTTAGTGCGTTCTAAGCAAGCTCTCTGCCAACCTAGGTCTATCCCAGCCCCTCAACAGATGGGTTTTGGCCTGGGTAAATTTCACAGACAGTTACTAAGTCCTTAGTCCTCTGTCAAGGCAAACAGGCAGGTGAAATGGTGAGCTTTTAGTGGTTTTACGATGGCTATCATTATCACATCGTACATTACAACTAAGACTTTTCAAATGAGGATCCTCAGGTTTTCTGTCTTCTGAGGGTCTATGAAGAGAATTTTGGTGTATTGGTCACTGGAATTTCTGCTAACTTTAGGGAGATTGGGTTTCTGACAGTCTTAACCTGGGCTTTGCTTTAACATTTTCATTCTCCCTGCCAAGGGTGTGCGTTTGCTTGTACTTGCAATCTCTTTACCTTGCTATTTATTCTGTATTTCCCAACACACTCTATAGTAAAGTTAATCACTTTGGAATCTGAATTGAGTTGAACATAAGCCTCTGGTGCCCACATGGTTCCAACCACCCTTACCTGGAGTCTCTAAAGGATTGCCAGCCTGCCTTGGGCAACACCAAACTCTCTACAGTTATGTGACCAAGGTTGGCCTTGAGTTGACCCTCATGCCTAAGCCTCCCAAGTGTTGGGATTACAGTGCATACCATCTTGGCTGGCTTGGCCCCTCCTCTTGAAACAGATATTGCTACTTGATGGAAAGTTCCTCAGTTTACTGATGGTGTTATGAAGATAAGTCAAGGGCTCTGGTGGCTACCTCATACTGATTTTCCTTCTCCCTGCTGTATGGTTTAAACCCAGGGTGAGCACATGCCCTCTACCATATGGATTGTTTGCCATCCTTCACTGTTTCCTTCTGTTTCAGCAGAAGAACAAACATGGTCACATGAGCACTCCAAATAAACATCACCTTTCCTAGCCTTTCTTGCAACAAACTCTGGCCCCAAGACTCAGGGCAGGCCGTGGGAAAGGGTGTTTATATTTAGGCATTGTCACCATACGATACTGGTATGTTGTATTTCTCTCTGAACTGTGTCATGGAAACCATATGTTGAGGATGGAGAACAGGTAATGGAAGGGATGAGCTGTGAGGTGACTCAGTGGGTGAGCATACTTGCCATGCAGCCCTGGTGAGATGACCTGGGTTCAAACTCTGGAACCCACCAAAAGGGGAGAAAGAAAGAAAAAAGATCACATCTTAGAAATTCTGTTGGAGTTGGAGACAGAGACAGGAGAGCCAGCTGGAAGCTGACACCCACACACAGTACCTCCGTTGGAATAATGATGCCCTCAAAATAAGGTGGGAAGAGAACTAACTCTGACACACCTGTGCACATGCAGATGTGCACACAGAATAAATAACTAGGTGATCAACAACTTGAAGCTATTTCCCCTACTAAGTACAGTCAAAACCCAAGAATATTATATAGAAACAAACATAATGAGCCAGGCACTCGGGAAGCAGAGGGAGGCAGATCTCTGTGAGTTCAAGGCCAGCCTGGTCTACAAAGTCAGTCCAGGACACCCAGGACTACACATAGAAACCCTGTCTTGAAAAAACAAAAAAAAGAAAGAAAAGAAACAAACATAATGAGACAGTAGTATAACTTGAGGCCCTGGCTTTGGCTCCTAGCACAGCAAAAACAAACAACAGAACCAGAAACATGAAACACTCTTGAGCTATGGGAGGAGACAGATCACCTAGGAACATGGTGACCCAAGGGACAGCATGGTAGTGAGGTCCTGATGTTTTCTCTTTACATAATATATCTTGGATTTGGAAGAGAACAAGCCAGGAACTTCAAAATGCCAACAAGCTAAGAAAAAGGCTCCAACAAAAGCCTTCTCTTGCCAGCCAAGGGCCTGAAAAGGGGCAGCCGAGCAAGAAAAGAACACTTTCAGCTGAAAAATGGCACTAACTGTAGCCAAACACCACAGAGAAGCTGTGGCCCCCACCCCACCACTGCTGGAAAAGGCTGGACAGAAGCCTGGGTGTCCACCCTCACTGGGCTGTGAAGCAAATGCTGAGTGCACAGTGTGAGTATAAAACCACTCACGCTACCAGGGTGGTGTGAAAGAGACCACACAGGGACCTGGGAATCCCATCCCTACCAGAGGGCATGAGCTGCTTCTCAGCATCAGCTGAGACCACACAGGCAGCCTGTGCCTCTACATCACCCACACCCATAATGAGACACTTTTGTCCACTGGGGAGGTATCAGGGTAGGACTTTGCCTGTGCCCAGCAGCTGTCCCATGCCCTGTGATGTCAGTGGAACCTGTATGGGGCATAGACTGTGGCTTCTATCCCTCACAGTCAAAAAACGGCAACAAACTTAGAAAGGCCTGGGGTTATAACTCAATGGTACAGAACTTGCCTAGCAAGCGTGTGGTCCTGGGTTCATTTTTCAGCACTGCAAAAGTAGAAAACTCTCACCTAAGCTAGAAAAAGCCAGAGAATAAAGTAGTGACGATAAGAACTGAAATCAATGAGAAAAGAACAACGAAGGAAAATTTGATGAGACAGATATTTCTATAAAAAGATCATCAAGGTGGAATAAGTAGTTAAGACTGAGAAATCAAGAAGAATTAAATATTAGGAATGAAACAGAGATACAGTTGTACACCATTCACACACAAAACATATACTACAAAGGCTGTGAAATATAGATCAGAAATAGAGCATAAGCCTAGCGTGCCAGCCCAGACCCCCAAATGAAGTAAGTTGTAAAGGGTGACTACAGAGAACACTACACAAAGCATTTACATTTAGACAAAATGGGATACTTTATTTGCTGTTTGTTTGTTTTGAGACAGGCTCTCTCTACAAAGCCCTGGCTGTTCTGGAACTCATTATGTAGACCAGGCTGGCCTTTGAACTCACTATTTAGACCATACTGGCCTTGAACTCACAGAGATCTGCCTGCCTTTGCCTGGGATTAAAGCTGTGTTCCACCATGCTTGGCCATGGGCACTTTTTAAAACCAGAAACCAAGTGCTCATACCTGGTGTCCTACTTTGCTTTCTATTACTGTGATAAAGACCAAGACTAAAAGCAACTTGAGGAAGAACGGGTTTATTGGCTTACACATCCCTATCACAGTCACACTGAGGGAAGCCAAGGAACTTAAGCAGAGACCTTGGAAGAATGCTGCTCACTGGCTTGTTCAACTGTTTTCTTATATGACCCAGGACCACGAGCCCAGGGGTAGCCCCACCCACAGTGGGCTGGGCCCTGCCATGTCAATCATCAACCAAAATGATGCCTCACAGACAGGCTTGCTCTCAAGCCAGTCAGGTAGGTGGAGGCATCTTCTCAAATATGCTTCCACCTTCCTAGTGACCCTAGCTTATATCAGGTTGACAAAAGAAAAAGCAAAAAGAAAAAACCCTAGCCCACCTAGATAATGAAATAGATCATTTGAGTGGTCTTTATAACTAAGATAATTGAATTTGGATTTTATTGTTGTCTTTTTTCTTTTCTTTTTTTTTTTTTTTTTTGAGACAGGGTTTCTCTGTGTAGCCCTGGCTGTACTAGAACTCATTCTGTAGACCAGGCTGGCCTTGAACTTACAGAGATCCACCTGCCTCTGCCTCCCAAGTACTGGGATTAAAGGTGTATACCACCACCACCTGGCTAATAATTGAATTTTAATTAAAAGATCTTCAAAGAAAAATTGGCATTTGTCTACATGATCTGCTCTAGAAAACAGAACATTTGTCAGCTCATTTCATGAAGCTAATACTATCCTGAGAACTGTGGGGGATTTGAAGGAGATGACACAGTAACTTAGAGCAAGGAACAACACAGAGGCTTCTTCTGAGAGCCACATCCAGAATAGCAAAAGGACAGGAGTACCCAAAGGAAAGGATGCTTTTCCAGCAATGCAGCAGCAAGTCTCCAAGCAAGAGAACTCAAGAGGGTATCAGTGATTGAGTGTGGTAAGATAATGCTGTCATATCAACACTCAACCATAGCTTGATGAAGCTTCATGGGACATGCTAAGTGGTGGACAGGTTCTAAATGACTAAATATTTGCTTGTTTAAGCTAATTTTCAAATATTTGTGCTGGTGTGGGTGGCCCATGCCTTTAATCCCAGCACTCAGGAGGCAGAGGCAGGTGGATCTCTGTGACTTCAAGGCCAGCCTGGTCTACAAAGTGAGTCCAGGACAGCCAGAGATACACAAAGAAATCCTGTCTCGAAAAACTGAAGAAAAAAAAATATATATATAGTAATAGGCCTTTGAGTCAGCAACCTTCAGTGGAGAAATAACCTAGGGGCCAACACACAGAGACTATCTGCATCCCATTTATTTGTTTTTTTTTTTTGTTTGTTTGTTTGGTTTTTGAGGCAAGGTTTCTCTGTATAATAGCTCTGGCTGTCCTGGGATTAAAGGCGTATACCGCCACCACGCCTGGCTCTGTATCTCATTTATATAACGGCACCAAACCCAGACAGAGGCAAAGCCTGGTGTATTAGCTCTCATGAATAGAGACGCTAAAGTCTTCAATAAACTACTAGCAAACATTTCAAAATCATACGCGTTACGTTAAACTATTCCTGGGAGGCACGAGCAGATATCTATTTACCTCAGACAGAGCTCTGGTGACAGGCCGCAAGGAACAATTCCACTCAGGTTTATCTGAGTGAACCAGTGAGCTTCTGGGCTCATGAGAACATGAGAGAAGGGGGGTCACTTACAGGAGTGTGGGTGACCTCAAAGCAGCCACATGGCTTGGAAAGTCTCACCCTGGCACAGATGATGTCTCTGCACAGCAATGTAGATGGAGTACCCTCTTCAGGAACCATCTCACCTTGTGTACAGTGTAGCTCTTCCTGAGAGTGAGATTCCACACAACTGGGCAGAATCATCTACAGCTGACGGATGGACACAGATGGGCATGAGGGACTAGAGTCTCTGAAGGTCTAATGGTCCTCCCCATTCTTCACCTGCCTCTGAGGGAACGTCAACAGGCCTGACCCTGGGAGGGACCCTGGGTAACTGGCAGGCACCATGCAGGAGGGCCTGCAGTGGGCAAGTGAGCTTCCTGGAGACAGCCCACCCTTTTGCATGGCTGCGATGGGTGTACCTTGGAGAGGCATGGCCCCAGGGGTTTCATCTCCAGATGCCTCTTGCTGTTCATGTGCCTTCTCGTGTTGGTCACTGCTGTAGTCCTCATATATCTGGCATGGTGTGACTGGTATGGGAGGTCCTCACTGCCTATTGCTCCCTAGGTATTAACCCACTCTGCTAGGCAAATTTCCTGCAGATCAGTATGAAGATGTACTTTCATGATATAATGCTGTTTAGATGAACTGATGATGTTATAATTCCTGATAGTGAGTTTATAGAATCCCTGATTTGATTCAAATAATTTTAAGAAGTTAAGATAGAGCCAGGCATGGTGGCACACGCCTTTAATCCCAGCACTCATGAGGCAGAGGCAGCCAGATCTCTGTGAGTTGAGGCCAGCCTGGTCTACACAGTGAGTCCAGGACAGCCAGGGATATACAGAGAAACCCTGTCTTGAAAAACAAACAAACAAAGAGGAGGAGTAGGAGGAAGAGGAGGAGGAAGAAGAAGAAGGTTGATTTCTTATGCGGTGAACTTTGTCTTGGATGGTATAACAGAGCTAAGGACAAAAAATAAAGTTGTTAGAGCTTTGCTCTATCCACCAGTTGTGTATGTGTATGTATGTCAGATTGTATCTCTGTCTGTCTGTACGTATGTATGTCTATGTATATATGCATGTGTGCATATGCATTGGAACCTGCTTGCTTCATCCACTGAGTGTGTGAATCTTTTCCCCTTTTCTTTTTTCTTCCTCTCCGGTGTCGTGTCCCCCTCGACCAGCAAGGATGACGCAACTCGCAAAAGCTCTTCTCCAGCAGTTTATTCAGGTCCCTTGAAAACAGTCTTCCGAATGCCCGGGCAGACCCAACCCACAGGCTAAATACTAAATGAACAGCCAATCAAGTAAAGCCACGTGGTGCTATCTTAGAGGCCCACGTATGCGGAAGCAAGCCAGATCAGCGGTCTTTGCCAAATATGGACTTGTTTACCACTGAGAGCGCTCACCGTTGGGCTGGTGGAAGGCGGAAACCGGCGCCATCTTTAAGGTGCGGCACATCGCAGCTCTCTACACTCCGGCCCCTGAAGAGTTACAGCATTCAGAGCCTCTCACCAGTTGCAGCTGGCCCCAGGTAACTAAGCTTCTCCCTCTAGTCAGTCACCCACCACCCACCACAGAGGCTCCTGCTGGATGTCATCAGCATCCATCTCCCGTCTCGCTGGAAGCTCTGGCCCCTATTCCGCTGACTCTGCATCCCTCCTCAGCTCACCCTGTCTGTCAAAGCCAGCCATTGACAGGTAACCACAGCGCCTTTGACTAAGATGGTAATGGCTGTTGGAATTAGGTGACAGTGTTCTTCAGTATATACACATTCAGGAACTCAAGTTTGGTTATATTTTTTTTTCTAAAAATCAATTGAACGTTGGGTAAAGTGGCACATTCCTATAGTTCTAGCTACTCACAAGGCTGAGGCAGAGGTTTGCTTGGATCCAGAAGTTTGAGGCCCACTTGGGTAATAGCATGAGGCTCCTACATTAAAAAAGAAAGAAGGAAGGAAGGAAGGAGGGAGGGAGGGAGGGAGGGAGGGAGGGAGGGAAAGAAAGAAAGAAAGAAAGAAAGAAAGAAAGAAAGAAAGAAAGAAAGAAGTGAGATTAATGTAATAGACCAAGAAGAAAAAGTACAGGCCTGAATATGTCCATGAATTAAAACTCATGTACAGCCAGCATTGTGCACATCTGAGTCCCAGCACTTGGGAGGCTGAGGCAGGACAATCAGGAGTTCAAGGTCATCCTCAACCACAGAGTGAGTCTAAACCCAGCCTGGGCTACACAAGACCCTTAACAACAAAACCAGAAGAACCACATTGCTCCAAAGACAGTAAGACCAGGATGCCTGCATTTACTTACCTTATTCAGCAAACAGTGGAAGTTCTAGACAGTGCAGGGAGGCCAGAAAAGGAAATAAAAGGCATCCAGATTGAAAAAGAACAATTAAAACTAACCCTGTCTGTACATGAATGACTGTCTACATAAAAAACCTGGAGGAGGGGCTGGAGAGATGGCTCAGCGTTTAAGAGCACTGGCTGCTCTTCCAGAGGTCATGAGTTCAATTCCCAGCAACCACATGGTGGCTCACAACCATCCATAATGAAATCTGGTGCCCTCTTCTGGCCTGCAGATATACCTGCAGACAGAACACTGTATACATAATAAATAAATCTTTAAAAAAAAAAAAAAACCTGGAGGAAAGGAATCTACCGAAATCCAAAAACATAATGAAACAAATCTACAAATAATAAATAAGTTCATTAAGGTTGCTGGATGGGAAATCACACATAAAAATGGGGCTGGAGAGACCTGTCAGCTGTTAAGAGCATGCAGAGGCTCAGTTAAGTTCACAGCATCTGTGTCTTTTGTCACCAGGTGGTTCACAACAATCTGTGACTCCAACTCCAGAGGATCCAACCCTCTGGCTTCTGAGGACATCCACACTCACATACATTCACTTACCTACACTCACATACATGCACTTACCCACACACAAATACATGCGCATATATAGAGAATTAAAAATAAGCCAAAAAAAAAGCAATGGATACATGAATACCAAATTTAAAAATAGCATTTATAACTGCTCAGAATGGAAATTTGTTGGTATAAGTACTACTCATGAAAGAAATCAAAGATCTAAAGTAATGGAGGGGTACTTTCCTTTAGATCTTATTTGTTTTTGAGTGAAAAACTCTTCTGTGAGTAAATCTGTTACTTCTGCCCAGGCTGATGTGAAGGCTGTGTGCAATTCCTATCCTAATCCCAGGAAGATTTTGTACACAGAACTACTCTAAAATAACAAAAATATATTTAAAAAATTTAATGAGAAGAACAAAGTATCTCTAGATAGATGCTCTAATGTATGGAGAGAAATCAGGGACTGTCCAGGCAGCCAGTTGTCTGCCATTTCTTAGTTTTGGAAGCTGTTGGCTCTGCACTTCCTGTTTACTCAGATATATTTATCCTTCTCAGGTCTCTGATGTGATTGAAGACTAGATAGTTATAGTCTCATAATTAAATTTTAAGTTGTTTAGGAATTAAAAGGATGTTCTAGGTCTAAGAAGATGTTTTTAAGTTGGTAATGCAAGTTAGGATGGAAACTGAGTTAGGTATAGAACTTTAAACTCATTGAGATAGATAATAGAATATTAATATCAGTTGCCAAATACATATGGACTGGACATTGGGAATGTATGTTATACCTTATAGTTTTCATAATTGTGGCCTACTTGTTTATATTGTTTGTATTATAGTTATTATTATAAGAAAAAGAGCCTATTATTGAACTAAAAGGGGAGCTGTTGGGGGGGAAGACACACCTTAAATTTAAAAAAAGAGGGGGGAGGCCGACACACACCTTTAATCCCAGCACCCGGAGGCAGAGAGGCAGGCAGACCTCTGTGAGTCCAAGGCAAACCTGGTCTACCAAGTGAGTCCAGAACAGCCAGGGCTTATTACACAGAGAAACTGAAAGGAATGAAAATTTTAGAGACCCCCTTGGCAGGCAGTGAAGCTAGGCCAGCTGGGTTCCAGGAACTTAGCTGATCATAAAAAGGGTGGAACCAAGAATGAAGGTCAATCGAGTCATGGGCCCTGGGTTTCAGGAACTGGCTGACCACAAAGAAGATAGTGAAATAAGATTAGATTCATTCCTGAGAAAAACAAGTATAGGGTGTGTTTCCTGCTAATTAACTAAAGAATGAGTTGGTACTTTCCACTTGTGATTTCCCCCACCCCCTTAATCTGTGGTGCTCCCCTATAAAACCTTCGCCCTTAGGCAGCTGGGCATCGCAAACTCCTCTACCCCTGCGTGGGATACGAGTTGCGCCCTCAGTGCACTGATCCCCGAAATAAGCCTCTTGCGATTGCATCAAGAAGGTCTCTTGTGAGTTTTGGGGTGGCCATGATATCCCGAGTGTCGGGAGAGGGACTTCCCTCCCCTGGGTCTTTCAAAACTGTGCCTCAAAACAACAACAACAACAACAAAAGCAGATAGGAGGGTGAGGGGGAACAGGGGGATGGAGGGTGGGACTGGGAAAGGCAGGAGGGAGGGGACTATGATTGAGATATAACTTGAAGACATAAATAAATGCTAAAAAAAGAACAAAATGTGATGATAGCCCAAAAAACTTCAAAATGATGTTTACCAACATTAGTCAAGATTGCATGGCTTAGGTCTACCAGAAAACTACTGAATATTACACCTAAAAACAGAATCACAAAAATATGTCCAACAGGTTTTTACAAAATTTCCAGAGGAATTCAATATTTTTAACAAAACAAATTGTTGGAGTGATCCATTGTGATACTGAATAAAAACGAGATTGTACAAATATTAACTCAGAATTGATCACAAACTCACCTAAGACATGGAAGCTACGAATTACTGGTGGGTGTGCTGATAGACCCGGGGGAGGGAAGTTCCTCACCCGACACTCAGGATATCAAGGCCGCCCCAAAACTCGCAAGAGACCATCTTGATGCAATCACAAGAG
>CAJQZJ010032563.1:12914082-12940347 GCA_907164525.1 Lophiomys imhausi | reverse complement strand
AGATAGATAGATAGATAGATAGATAGATAGATAGATAGATAGATAGATGGTCTTCAAAACCTCAGAGACCTATAGAATATGGCATTTAAGATTTTTGTTGTTGTTGTTGTTGGGATTTTTGGTTGGTTGTTTTTCAAGACAGGGTTTCTCTGTGTAACAGTACTACTGACTGGCTGTCATGGAACTCATTTTGTAGACCAGGCTGGCCTCAAACTCACAGAGATCCACCTCCCGAGTGCTGGGATTAAAGGCATGTGCCACCATGCCTGGCTCTGTTTTTATTAATTTAAGACTTTGTTGATGTACACATGTTAGGTTTTGGAAACACTCCATTCATCTGAAAGAAGATTGGATATCAGAAAACCTCCCTATGGAGTTGTTTCAAATATGGCAAGCTGCCACTGAGAAAAAACTGCCATTCTGTTTCCAAACAAAATGGTGTCCAAAATGGGCAAAACTTGAATGCACACTAAGTTGACTACTGAGCTCTGCCAAGACAGGGTAAGCAAGTCCTTCATAGTTTCCTGCTGCACAAATATGTCAGATATACTGGGCCAATAGGCTGAAGATCTCCAACAATACAGAGTATTCTGGATAGCTGTCTAGGCTCTCTGTCAATTCTATAGTTTTAGAAGCTGCTTGCCTGCACTTCCTACTTACTTAGGTAATATCTATTTCCTTCTCAGGTCTCTGATGGGGTTAAAAACTTAATAGTCATAGTCTTACAATAAAGCTTAAGATAGCCGGGCGGTGGTGGCGCACGCCTTTAATCCCAGCACTTGGGAGGCAGAGGCAGGCGGATCTTTGTGAGTTCGAGGCCAGCCTGGTCTACAAAGCGAGTCCAGGACAGCCAGAGATATTCAGAGAAACCCTGTCTCGAAAAACCAAAAAATAAAAAATAAAAAATAAAAATAAAAATAAAGCTTAAGTTGTTTAGGAATTAAAAAGATGTTTTAGGTCTATGAAGATGTTTTTAGGATGCTGATACATGTTAGGATAGAAAATGATTTAGGTACAAAACTCTAAACTCTCAAAAATAGGATAGATATAGGATATTTATCCTATATATTATAGAGTGCTTTCTTCAAAGATTGTTAAATATGTATAGACTGGACATTGGGAAGGTATATCATACTTTATAGTTTTCATAATTGTTCTTATTGTATATCAGTTTATTATTGTAAGAGAAAGAGCCTTTTATTGGACTAAAAAGGGGAATTGTAGAGAAATATCTTGTGTGTCATATGGATGTAGCAGCTGTCAGTTAAAAAACCTATGGCCTATAGCTGGACAGAAAGAGAACTGGAAGGTGGGATTTCCTGGGAGAGGAGAAAGGAACTCTGGGAAGAAGAAAGGGAAAGATCTTTTTCACCAGGGGAAACAACAGGAGAGAGATGATTGTGGACTTGGAAGGCACAGCTAACCATGTGGCTAGATGGGACTAGGTGGTCGGGTTAACTTAAGTGAGCTAGTTGAGAGTCTGCTCTGCTAAGTCCTAGGCGTTGAAATTTTTTTTTTTTTTTTTTTGGTTTTTCGAGACAGGGTTTCTCCGTGTAACACCCCTGGCTGTCCTGGACTCACTTTGTAGCCCAGGCTGGCCTCGAACTCACAAAGATCCGCCTGCCTCTGCCTCCCGAGTGCTGGGATTAAAGGCGTGCGCCACCACCGCCCGGCTGGCGTTGAAATTTTAAAAGGTCTTTGTGTATTTATTTTATGCTCTAAGGCCTTTTCAGCTGGAGATATAAGCTGCTGGTCTACCACAGCACCGTGATCCTTTGGTTTCCTCTGGTCTAACTTGGACAGAAATATCTTGTGTGTCTTGTGAGTTTTACTCATCTGAACCAGGCAAATGGATTCATGTAGATGTAAAACTACAGCGTTGATACATTAGCACTGATTCATTATACAGGGATATATTCCATATATATTTTTTATTTTTTTATTTTGTGAATTTCACATCAAGCACCCTGTTCCCTCTCATCTCCCACCTCCCCTCAGACCCACCCTCTACCCATGAATCCTCTCCCAACCTAAAAAAAAATCACATTGTGGTAGCTGTAGTGTGTCTCAGTGTGTTCCACAATATTCACTTTTGTTCACACATTTTTTTTTCTTGCAAATGTTCATTATAATGACTCCTTGGTCTGGTATGAGGCCTCTGGCTTCTGCTACTTTGTCAATACTGGAACCTCACTGGGACTCCTCTCAGATATGCTGTAACTGTCCTGTGTCATGGAGATCTTGTAGTTTTGGGTCTGTGGAACTGGCCTCTTGTACTCCAGTTCATCCATGGGGGTATATGTTGCGGAGGGCCAACTTAAAGCCCTGGTTCTAGGCCTGCAACTCACACATCCATGGCCAGGCAGGGTTCTAGTCTCTGGCTTTTTTTCTGTCCTGGGAGTCCATTTGGAGCTTGCCTGGTGCTGGACTGGTGGTTGTCCAAGGCTAGCACCCTATCCAGGGCCCTTGGCACCAAACTGATGTTGGTCTCCAGCTTGATTTTTTTCCAGAAATGTTAGGCTACTGTTCATTCAGATGTTCATAGGTCAGAACACTGAATGTAGACGTAGCCTCTCTCCTTTCTGCCACTTACTGATGCAGATGTGACATAGCAGCCACACCTACAATGCCTCTGGGGCAGCCATAGGTGCTTTGATGTAGTTTGAGACTCTAAAGAAGGTATTATCTAAGGAACAGGATGTGAGAGTGCCTACTGAGATTTCCCATACAACAGCAAAACAGATACCATAGACAGGAGTAGGTAGCCCAGTTCCTCTTTGTAGTTGCTTTGTGCTGGAAGCCAAATTATAAGCTGCATGACAGTATTTATTTACAATGTCAAAGATGATCATTATTTCTAGAATTCCCCTGTAGAGACACTGACAGGGGCAGCTGGAGTAATTGGGAGACTGTTTATAAACATGGGATCCAAGCAAGAGGAGTTACGTTAGTTGGATGCTTAATGGTGTTGGGCACACATGGTTACCCCCAGCTCACATTAGGGAAAGTCTTATGGATGGAATCTGAACTGGCGTGTTCCATGACACATTAGGAATGGGTATGTGGGAGAGTTGAGATTAAAGAGTTGTTGGCTAACATTTCTGCTTAGTGGGCACTGCTGAAGTTTCCCTCTGTGCTTGCTCTAGACAGCCAACCCCTGAAACCCAACCTTTTAATTATTAAACACTTATTTATTAGTAACTATATTTACTTACAAACACTTAACAACTAACCCTACAAATGCCTACAACCCCTATGACCTAAACACTAAACCTATTGATAACTATTATAACTATTTTCCTAACCTTTTAGAAGGATACAGTCTCTGGGGCAGGTCCTCAGTCATCAGGAACACAATCTCTGTGGTAGACTCTTTAATGCACTTAGCAGTCTTTCTTCTGGAATATCTCAGACGTAGATCTGTCAGGGTAAATTGACTATGGTGGTTTCACTTTAAATAAGGCTTGAGGCTTTCTTCTCTCTGGGAGACTTCAGCCGTCTGTAGGCCAACTTATTTTCTTCGTATCAGCAACTCTGCTGCTCTGCCTCAGTCTTTAAAGCCAGCCACAGTTTCGTCAGGCCGCTGTTTGGACAGGTCAAACCCCTCTAGGCAAAAGCTGAGCCACAGGGTTTAGTCCTTGGCCTTTTGCTGTCTTGCTGAGGCTTTATCTGCTCACCAGCTTCCTTCTGCCTCAGGGAGATCTGGCCATCAGTCCACCAGCACTTTCTCCATCAGAGGACACAAACTACTGTTGTCCTTTCTTGCATGAGGACTCGCTGGCATTGGAGCTCTCTAACATGGGGCCCCTATGGGCTCCATCCACTGTCCTTAAATAGGATCACTCCTTGTTCCTCCTGCTTCAGCTTAATTTGGGCTCCGCCCACTTAGCAGCTGAAAACCATGCCAGGTCATAAAGTCTTCCCTTGTTTCACCTGGCTTCGACCTTGTTTTTAGTCCAGAGGCTCCCCTCGTTTCACATGACTTTCACATGACTTCATCCTTGTTTTTAGTCCACAAGCTGATAAGCTAATTGCTCACAGCCAAGTTGATCTTCATGCCCCGGATTAAGAGACTGTATCAGAAACCTAGATATTTACTAAATCTAATTTATATTAATCTAACTCCCTGCACACCCCTGCCTGAGTCTCACTCACTTTTGAATATTCACGCTTTAACCTTTTGTGCTTGATCCTACAGTTCAGCCCACACAGGACCATCTCCTCCCTGGCTCTCTGGATGCTGCTCAGTAGCCTGCAAATACAGACACACAAATGCATGTCAGTTTATCTTGGGAGCCACTGGAGAAGCTGTGAGGGGCAAATCAACACAGGTTTCTAGTTTATTGACTCTGGTGCTCATTGGCACAACTGCTCTAAATGCTCCAAGTCAGCACAATCCCTGCATTGTATGCCTTGAAGACTTGGGGCTTTCCACACATGATGTGAAGCTGCCGAGGCTCTCACCATTTTCTGAGTTAATGTTTATTATCTTAATAAAATACAAGAAAGCAGAATGATAAAACATCAACCTGCTCCTGTAGATCACCAAGTCACATGTTACCTAGAAAAATGTATATTTATTTAGGCCTTAGAAAAACTAAGGCATGTGTATGAAAATAATTTTTAATTAAAAATTTTTTATTGTCATCTGTTTGTTTTGATTTTTGGTTTTTGGAGATAGGGTTTCTCTGGGTAGCCCTGGCTGTCCTAGAACTCTCTCTCTAGACCAGGCTGGCCTTGAACTCATAGATATGCCTTCCTTTCCCTCTCAAGTGCTGGGATTAAAGGCGTACACCACCACCACCCTATTACTGTTTTTGACAGGGTCTTTCTATATAGACCAGATTAGAGTTCAACTCACAGAGAACCACCTGTCTCTGCTTCCTGGAATGTTGGAATTAAAGATACATGTCACCATGCCTACCTTGTCCCTTTTGAAGAATCTGTACATATCGGCTTTGTACCAGTAGTTCTAGGTATCTTTTGTCATGAGTTGATGTCAGATGACAGTGTTCATCTGCCTGAAAGAATGAGCTCCTTCTAGGGCTGGTTCATAAACTTTGTCAATGCTACCGATGGTGGTTTTTCCTCTTCAGCCTTGACATGGCTCGTGGGAAGTGGTAGGATGATGTTGTTAAATGTCCTGGACATCTTTAACGAGCACGTGGCTTTGCTCAGGGCTCATCTCCCACAGTGATGAGGATCAACCTGAGTTTCTTCTTCACCTGGGTTCTTCCTTCAAAGCTTGAAGGATGACTTGCCTTTGCTCCCACATTCTCCATCAGTTGTCACCAAATGAAATAACCTGGACCAGGAATTCCAGTCTAGACGCCCTTATCAGTAGAGGGCAGAAGCGTCTGAGTTAGGAGTGGAACTAGGGAGTGTCACAAACAAGGATTTCCCATACGGAGCTGAGATTCATGACCGCGGGTAGAACTCAGAATCCTGAGCTGCATTGCACACATTCAATGTGCACCCTCGTGTGCTGTGCAGAGCCCCTCACTGCAAGTTTGTTTTTAGGTTGCATTATATATGCTATTTCATTCTCTTCCCTCCTGCTGATTCTCCTTGACTTGTACAGGCAACCTACATCACAAAGGCCTGAGAAGTTCTTGTCTTGTTATGGCCCTTGAATGTGTTTTGAAATTTATCAATTTGAAAGTGAGTCTATTTTTCGTGGACCTGTGAGGTGGCTTAGTTGGTAGGACACATCCTTCTCAAGCTTAAAGACCATATTCAATGCCTGGAACTCATGTGAGGGTGGGAGGAGAGTCCACAGAGATGGCCTCCGACAACTGGGGCACTTGCTTGTGCACATGGGCACATACACACCACCAAATAAAACAATCTCAACTTGGGGTGGGGGTGGCATACACCTTTAATCCCAGCACTCAGGAGGCAGAGGCAGGCAGATCTCTCTGAGTTCGAGGCCAGCCTGGTCTACAAAGTGAGTTCCAAGGACAGTCAGGGCTACTCAGATAAACCCTGTCTCAAAAAACTAAAAACAAGGAAAACCCAAAAAAACAAAACCAAAAAAATCTCACCAAAGCATTTCTTATAGCTGTCAAGTAATTACCAGTTGTCCTAACAGTCTGCTCACTTGACACCCAGTAGAAATGCGTGGATTCTTACCAAGCTGTCTTTCCAGTTATCACACATCTAGCTCATGGCCTTGCAGCAAAAATTAGCTGTTGTCGCTGTTGGTGCTGCTGTAACTCCTGTCCTACGTACACCAATGCATGGTGTGGGGTTACGACAAAAGCAACACCAACCACCCCATCTGTGATCTCATGTGTCAGCTTCCCTGGGATAAAGGATGCTCTGATAACTGGTAAACCATGATTTATAGACATATTGGAGAGGGGGTTTCTGGAAAGGATCAGCATTCAGATGTGGACAGGCTCAGAGGAAGGCATGATCTCACGAGTGTACACTCTCACTGTCCAATCTACTGAGCTCTGGAAAGAGCAAAAACGCAGAGAAGCGGGGGACACCGAGCTATACGTCGATGCTCTCAATGCTCAGGTCTTAGATGTGAAGATCTTTGGCGCTCAAGCCTCTGGATTGACTGTCTAGGTTTCCAGCTTGGAGAAACAGACAAGACTTCCTGATGTCTATAATCACGAGGCCCAGTTTTATAATCCCTCCCTCTTTTTCTCTACGTACTATTGCTCCTAGTTTTGTGGAAACCCCTACTACAAATAGCATTAAATATTCCAGTAGTTTAAGTTCCAAGGTTTTTGTTTTTGTTTTTAATTTTCCGAGAGAAACCCTGTCTCAGAAAATTAGTTTCTCTGTGTAACAGCCCCAGCTGTCCTGGACTCACTCTGTAGACCAGCCTGGCCTTGAACTCACAGAGATCTGCCTGCCTCTGCGTCCCCAGTGCTGAGATTAAAGGAGTGCACCACCACGTCTGGCAAGTTCCAAGTATTTTGCACATGTTAATGAGTTTAAGTTTTATAGCCTTATAAAGCAGAAATGATTCCTGTCTCTGCTTTATAATGGAATCTACTGGGGCTCTGAGAGGTATAGCAGAGACACTGGGACAGGGAAGGTTAGCTGAGATTATGCATGTATCAAAAAAGACATATATATTAGTATTCAGAAAAATACTGCTTTTGTTGTTCCCAGGCTATAAAAATGTATCTGCAGATCCCATCAAAGTTCTTGCAACCCTGAGATGTACAATGAAAAGCAAGTAGAAAGAGAGACAAAGGAAATTGCACTAAATTCTACCAGTCAGAGATAACCACACTATACTTAAGCGAGCACACATTTCTTTATGGATCTAGGGTTTGTCATTTTTTAAATAACATAAACGGAACCAAGCACCCAGTGCTTTCCCATCATCTCCTCCTTCTGCTCCATGGTCTGCCCTGGGCGTCAGAGTTCTTTGTACACTGTAGTGTGCTATGTGCATCTCTCCAGTTATTAGAAGGAGGGGTGCTGAGGGGAGCCCTCCAGCCCCATCAGAGTGGATTTAAGATCAGAGCATGCCCAATCTCTGAAGCCTCTTGGCTTACTTCATACCAGGCTTTATTTTGAGTCTGATTTTTAACACCTCCTTGAGAAGGCCCCAAAGGTCCTGTCTAGCATGCAGGTTGTGAAGGGCTCCTGGCCAGTGTTCTGACCCAGCTGTCTGAACTAGTGCTGTGCCTTAGGCCAGCCATTCATTTGCTGATGTTTGAGACCACATGCCCACTAGCATCAGGGTGAATCTGAACCGCCACTGGGCTGCTATTTTAGTGACAGAGGGGCCTATGAGCAGTAAGGAAAAAAAGCAAAAAAAACCTCTGCGGGAATCCATGCGAGTACTGTGTGAAGTGCGACTCCCAGTTGTAGTCTATGTCAGTCACACTCTGGAGTTGTGCAAAGCCTGAGTAATCACAGGAGGCAGACTCACTGTGGATGAGCTACATCCCGGGACCAGCTGAAAGAAAACTCTACCATGATGACAAGGGCAGCACTTGGGTGTACTGAGCACGCTCACACATGTCTAGGTGTATGACATGTATCACAGGGCTTTTCAATAACCTGTGATAAGTCTGAGGAAATGGCTCAGATGGTAGTGTTTTCCTTGCAAGTACAAGGACCCAAATTCCACCCCCATACTTTAATCCCAGCACTCAGGAGGCAGGCAAAAGATCTCTATGAGTTCCAGGCCAGCCAGGACTACATAGTGAGACCCTGTCTTAAAAAAAAAAAAAAAGTCAAGAATGTTGGCTTGGCATATCTGTTCTGGGGAGGCAGGGGATGGGCTAGGCAGATCCCCAAGGTTTACTAACCAGCAATCAGAGCATATTTGTCAAGTTCTAGGCTAATGAGAGACCCTGTCTCAAACAAAACAAACACTACCAAGGGGGATGGTGCCCGAGGGAATGCTGAAATTGTCCTCTGACCTTCACATGTACACATGTATGTGAGCCCACATATGAAAACACACACAAATAATCTATGAAAGAGTTATCAGCGTCATCATATAAGTTCATAGATGAGAAAAAGAGAACACAGAGCTGGTAACTGTCAGACTGGGAATTTCCACCCAAGCCCAGCGCCTCAACTGTCCGTGTGTTTACCCATCCACCTCTGGGCTGCCTCAGAGAAACAAGGCAGATTCACGGCTCCTAATTTTTGTTTCTTTTCTAGAGACCTCTTCCCGATATTCATGCTGAGGGAATTAGTAAAATGTGATTCAGACCCAGATGCGCTACTTGAAACCGGCATGCCTGTGGCAAGTCACTTACTGTCTCTGAACCTTGGCTCCCTATTCTCTCCCCTTACAGTCCATGGTGAGGACTTACCAGTGCCTGGCATGCAGGTAGGTAGTAAAATGCTCACTCCATGGTAGCCATGGTGAGTGGTGGGCAAGGGAGGTAGATGGGAGTGAACCACAAGCTTTCAACAACAGTCCGCCTTTGAGGCAGAGATGCCTAGAAGCCAAACCACACTCTCAGTCTCTGAAATGTGCCCATTTCAGGAAAGCAAAAGACAACCAAGTCATAGAAATAGAGAAGAACAGGAGAGCCTGTTTCTGTCCAAGTTCTAAACAATGCTTAGCCTGTAGGCTGCCTCTTGTGCTCAAGGCCCTGGTATGCAATCTCTCTCTCTCCCTCCCTCTCCCCCCTCGATCTGTGTATAGGTATGGGGGGTTGTAGGAAGGTGTGCATGTGTGAGCATTGGTATTCCTGGAGGCCAGAACAGAGTGCTGGGTTCCCTGGAGCTGGAGTTACAGGTGACTGGGAGACACCTGATGCAGGTGCTGGGAACTAAACTCAGGTCCTCTGCAAGATCAGCATACGCTTTTAACTGCTAAGCTCTTTCTCCAGCCCCTGGCCTCATGCCCTGTTTGTGGTTAGAACCTGGTATCTTGGAAACTTGGTAGGACCTGACTTCCATAGCCCAGCTGTGGCTCAGCCAATAGATTCAGAGCCCTGCTTCTGCTCATCCTTGCTGAGTGGTCAGTCAGGTGTTTGGTTGAAGTCAAGTCCTGAACAGGCTCTAATGTCAATAGTCTGGATCTCCAGTGTCCCCCTACCAACAAAAATCGTGTGTTGAAGGCTTGGTTTCAGTTTGGATTTGTTAGGCGGCCTAGTGAGAGCTCTTTGGGTCATGGGCAGCATGCCCTCGAAAGGGATGTGAGGATTACAGTCTCTTCTTTCTTTGCTCCCAGTTACCTTGAGGCAGCAGCTCCTTCCACCTCACTCACCCTGCCATGATGAATTTGCTTTCTTGTCACCGGTCCCAAAGCGCAAAGCTAAAGGACAACAGACTTTAACATGCCGATCCACTGCAGGAAACTGACACACTGGAATTCCCTGGAAACAAAAGCAGAGGGGCCAAGCGGGGATGTCTGTGAATCCTTGGTTGACTGAAGCAGTCCTAGACTGCAGAAACGAAGGAGGAAGCCAAGGCTAGGGAGGAAAGAAAGCAAACAGGAGAATGCATTACTGATACAGGCACAGCTTCCTGAGAAAACCCAGCTGACTTTTTTTTGGTTAGCTAGGACATGTTGAGGGGAGAAGTGGAGAAAGATTTTTCTGCCAGATCTTTTCTTGCCTTCTGTGGTGGTTTGAAGGAGAATGGCCCCAGAGGCTCACATACTTGACTGCTTGGTCATCAGGGAGTGGCACTACTTGAGCAGGATTAAGAGGTGTGACTTTGGGTTTCAAAAGCTCGAGCCAGGCCCAGCGTTTTTTTGTTTTTTTGTTTTTTCTCTTCCTGCTGCCTGCCGATCAAGATGTAGAACTCTCAGCTCCTTCTCCAGCATCATGTCTGCCTGCATGCCCCCATGCTTCCTGCCATGATGATAGCAGACTAAATCTCTGAAACTGTGTAAGCCAGCCCCAATTAAATGCTTTCTTTTATAAGAGCTGCTGTGGCCTTGGAGTCTCTTCTCAGCAATAGAATGCTGACTAAGACACCCCCTGAATCTCATTAGTCACATTTCCCTAGTGCTCGAGAGGTCCCTTACCTCAGGGATTTCCTCTGAGACCAAGAGTCAAGAGCTCAGACTCCAGGGAGGAAGGATTGGAGGCAGACCCCTCCAGGGATGGTCTAGATTTCTGTTGAGGCCAGAGAAGAGGGGATGGAGGTTGCAGGCAAAATGACAAGGAGCCAGGCCAGGGAGCTAAGAGGGGCTGGTGAATCCTACCAATCAGGTTTATGACAGAATCTGCAGCCAACAGCCCTGCTCCGAGCTACTTCCATAGAAGCCTATGCCTTGGAGTCACAACTATACCAGTCTGAAGTGTCCCCTTGACATCATGTCCATTTAGAACTTTAGACTTTAGAATGTGGCCTTGTTTGGAGAGAAGGCCTTTCTCTATGTAATTAGTTAAAAAGAGGCCATATTAGATTAGGGTGGGCCCTGAGGCTAATAGAACTAGTGTCCTTACAAGATACGAGGTAGTTCAGTGGTAGAACATAAAGTTAGCGTGAGAAGTCCTGAATTTCAGCCTTAGTAGCAAAGTGGAGGGGGGGGGGACACACAGACACATGTAGATATACACAGGGAAGAGACCCTGTCATGTGATGACTCAAGGAGAGTTTGGGTGATGGGACAAAAAGCCAAGGGATACCAAAGAATGCTTGGAATCAGTAGACACTAGAGAGAAGACAGCATTCTTCCCTAGAACTACCTGAGGGAACATGGTCCTAAAAACACTTCAATTCCAGCATCTGGCCTCCAACTGTAAAAGAATAGGTTTTATTTTGATTAATTAATTTTTGAGATAGTGTTTCTCCATGTAGTCCAGGCTGGCCATCCTCCTGCCTCAACTTCCCAAGTGCTGGAATTACAGGCATAAACACCATGCCCAGTCTAATTTGTGTGGCCACTTGCAACAGAACTAACATTGGTCCTAGTATCAGCTCTCTAACACTCCCAGCATCCTCAGTGTGCACAGCCAGTCTCTATTCTTCAACACTTTATGTGTAGTAGCCAGGCGTATCCTCACAGCAATGCTACCATTGTAAAGATAGAAACTCTGAAGTCAGGGAGATGCTCTGTGTAGTTGAGCTGACTGGCTCTGCTGTACGGGAGGACACAGAAATCAGCACTTAGTAAGTACAAGATGTGCCTTAAACTGAAAACATTTCCCTTATGTGGTGGTGGGAAGGAAAAAAATGCTTTTCTGAAAGCTGGAGGTAGACGTCCTCTTGGGAAACTGTGATGTTTTGCTTGGGCTCCTCTGAGAATGCCACTCCCCTTTTCTTCTTCATAGTGATGGGGAAGGGCAGACACAGGAGCTGTACCTTGGGAGAAGAAAGGGGAAGGCTCTAAAGTTTTGTGAGGAACAAGGATGTCGAATGGTCCATTCTTACTCTCTCTCTCTTTTCTCTACAAGAAGATTTGTTTGTGTGTATGAGTGGTCTGCTGCATTTATGTGTACCACATACATACCTGGTACCCACAGAGATCAGAAGAGAGGGTATCTGATCCTCTGAAACTGAAGTCATGGATAGTTGTGAGGTGCCTTGTGTGTGCTGGGAACTGAACCTGAATTCTCTACAGGAGCAGTAATTGCTTTTAACCAATGATCATATTGGAGGCACATGGGCCTGAGTGCCGCCTGCTTCTCTCATGTGCCCACTCCACCAATGTATTTTAAAATTGTCTTCATTTATGACTTCCTTCATTCTGCTACTACAGGGCTCCATGAAGCTGCTTCCACACGGGAACATGGAATCTGGGGTGACCTACCTCGGTCTTCCTAGGGACCTTAGTCAGTCATATTTGGTTCTAGGATATTTCTTATTCTCTTTGAGGAGAGAACTGTGTTTTGTTTGTTTGTTTTTGCATCCACAGCAGTGATCCCGGAAGAATGAATGTTGTCAGAGAAGGCAAGGAGAAATGCAAGCCAGTGACAAGCTTGAAGACCAAGGGAGGAGGCCGTGGGCTTCTTGCTGCATTAGCAGTGGGTGTTTGCCGAGGCAGTGATGATAAGAGTGGCCTTGGAGTGTGAATGATCTTGTTGTTCAACATCATATCTAAACCAGGCTACGGCATTTGATTCTTTGGGTATGCATGAACTCATCTGACTCTTGTGTGGGAGAGAGTCATCGGCCATGAACTGTAAGGGAAGTTAGATTAATATAAATTAGATTTTGTGAATATCTAGGGGCTTCTGATACAGTCTCTTAACACAGGGCATGAAGATCAACTTGGCTGTGGGCAACTGGCATAGCAGCAAATGGACTAAAAACAAGGTTTATGGCCTGGCTTTATTTTCAGCTGCTAATAGCCTTACAAAGTGCTAATAGCCTTACAAAGTGGGCAGAGCCCAGATTAGGCTGCAGCCAGGTGAAACAAGGACAGACCCTATTTAAGGATGAAGTGAGGGGAACCCGAGAGATCCCATGCTAGAGAGGATGAGATGCAAGATGGCTTGTATCATCTAATGGAGAAAATGCTGGTGAACTGAAAAGCTATCTCGAACAAAGCTGAAAAATTACGGCCAGCTCTCCCTGAGGCAGAAAGAAGCTGGTGAGCAGAGAAAGCCTCAGCAAAGCAGCAAAAGGCCAAGGACTAAACCCTGTGGCTCAGCTTTTGCCTAGAGGGGTTTGACCTGTCCAAACAGTGATCTGAATGGAACTGTGGCCAGTCTCAAAGACTGAGGCAGAGTGGCTGAGTGCCTAAGGCAAACTGAGTAAATTGCCTTACAGAAAAGCTAAGGCCTTCCAGAGAGAAGAAAACCTCAAGCCTCATTTATATTGAAGCTGCCATAGCCAATTTACCCTAAAGGACCTACATCTTAGATATTCCTGAAGAAAGACTGCCTTAAAGGATCTACTCCTTTAAGGTGCTCCTGACAAGTGAGGACCTGCCCCAGAGACTGTGTTCCTGACGACCGAGGATGTGCCCTAGAGACTGTATCCTTCTAAAAGGTTAGGATTAGTTGTTAGATAATAGTTGTTATAGTTATTAATGGATTTAGTTGTTAGGTAACAGAGGTTATAGTCATTCTTAGGGCTAGTAGTTATGTAATTATTTATATTTGTTATAAGTGCATGTAATTATTATCAAATATATATTGGATAATTAAAAGATTCGTCTTCAGTGAACCTTCCATAAGGACAGGATCTTTTCATCACTGTCCTATCCTCAGCACCCAGAGCAGCTCGTGATACATTGCAAATATTCAGTAAATATTTGTGGGCGGTTTGTTTGGTTTGGCACAAGGAGTTGAACCCAGGGCCTTGATTATGCCTCTTCCCCCTAGTTTGTTTGTTTGTTTGTTTTAAGATTTACTTACTTTTACTGCATGTGTTTGGAAGTTTTGTCTGCAGGTGGGTCTGTGCACCATGTGCTTAGAAGTAAGAAGAGAGCGTCAAATCCCCCAGAACTGGAGTTAAGGGTGGTTGTGAGATGCCATTGTAGGTGCTGAGGAGCAAACTTGGGTCCTCTGGGAGAACAGCCAGTACTCTTTTTTCTTTTTTTTTTGGTTTTTTTTTTGAGACAGAGTTTCTCTGTGTATCCTTGACTGTCCTGGACTCACTTTGTAGACCAGGCTGGCCTCGAACTCACAAAGATCCGCCTGCCTCTGCCTCCCAAGTGCTGGGATTAAAGGCGTGCGCCACCACCGCCCGGCCAGCCAGTACTCTTAACTGAAGAGTTATTTCTTCAGCTCTCCCAACCCTGGATTTTTTTTTCACACCAATAATATCACACTCAACGCATGCTTCTTGCTTTGTGCACTTACTGGAGGAATGTGATCTAGTTGTTAAGAATGCATAGTTTGGGAGTCAGACTTCCTGGATTTCCACTCTACTCAACCAATAGAGAGCTAGCCGTGTTTTCTTGGGAGAATTATTTAATTTCTCTGTGTTCCAGCATTCTCATATGACAAATTGCACATATAATATCGCCGGATTCCTTGAGTCCTTGCATGGGGTTATGGGCTCAATTGAATTCTTCAAAAGAAGATGTGCCAATACCTTAACTTCCAATAGATCAAAATTTCAATCTACTTCAAAATAAAGGCTTGAAAAATGGTAGTCAAGTGTTTAGGATCAGCTCTAGTACGATCTATCTGGTTCCTTATTTTAAAAAGGGGATGTCTGGGCTGGAGAGATAGCTCAGCAGGTAAAAACACTTTCTGCCAAGCCTGACAGTAGGAGAGAATTGACTTCCCTCAGTCATCCTCTGACCTCCACACGCATGCCTCACTACTCCCAACACAAAAATAAATGAATTAATTAAAAAGAAACATTAAAGAGGAATATTTAGACATAGAGTTGCAAACATGCACTAGGAAAGAAATCCTTGTGGAGACTGGAATTGCGTTGCTGCAAGCCAAGCAACTTTTGGCACTACCAGAAGCTAGAAGAAGCCAGGAATTCTCTCCTCCCTACACCTCAGAGGAAGTGTGATCTTTCCCACACTTGGATTCCTGACTTCCAGCCTGCAGAATGGAGGCAATCACTTCCTCTTGCTCTTAGTCACTGAGCTCTAGGAAGCTAATACACTCAGATTAAATGAGCCCATGGGTCCAGAATTTAAGACTACAACTGATTAGCATAAAATACTGTTATGTATAAGAGTTAATAACCATTATTTCATAGGCCTTTTAGGGGGAGGGGAGGGAGTCCTGGGGACTGAACCCAGGGCCACACAAGTGCTAATAGCTGGTCTACCACCACTCATGGACAGTCCCAGCTCCTTCCTCGTTCTTTTTATTGACCACATTCTAATTTGTGGGAGCAGCAAAATTTATCATTCAAATGTTTGGCTATCAAACATTTATCAAAATAACACTTTGTTAAAATTAATTCTAAAGTGCTTATAATTTTTTTTAAATCCTCAATTCAGTTTTAAATACCCAGTTTCACTTTTCAAAGGTAAATATTTCAGTTATTTGGCTCCTCCCTTGTAGTATTTATTTTCTTGTTTGTATGTCATGTACTTATATATCTGTTTTGTGAATTATCAGTTTGGGGTACTGTCTTCTGCCTCTGTGTTATGGCCACTGAAATTTTTGGTTTCTGACACCCTACCCTCCCACTTTTCCCTTTTATTATCTTTATAATTATAGAACTGTTTTTAGTTATGTAACAGACAGTTAAAATAGACTTTTATGTCTCTGATATTCAATGAAGATTCCAAAACTGGAAACAATAGGTATAAAAGAACCTTATAACCTAACTAGAGATTCTTCACAATCCCTGTAGGATTTGCAAATGAGATGGTTCCTAACTGACTCTTCTAGCCAAGGCCACTGAGCACCCGGCTAGCAGTGATGGCACTGCTTCAGATGGCGTCTTCGGTGCTGTGTTCCCTTCTCTACCTTCAGTACTGGACAGGAGAAGAATGCCTCTCATGTATCTTAGGCCAAATGAGAGGGATCTCAAGAGACTCCCTAGAGACCAATATGTGTCAGTAGGAGTTTGGGTGACTCGCATCTGGACACTGACATCCACAGACTCAGGTGGGGCCAGGATTTTCAAGCCCTGGTGGAGAAGGAATATAGTTTTCTGTGGATCAGAGCCCGTAGAAGGAAGTTTTCATAACACACACATACATACACACACACACCCACGGGGGGCAGGGTGGGGAGCAGGTCCAGTGAGGATGTGGTCATGTGATACTCAGAGAGGGCGCCCATGGCAGATGATGCCATGCAACTCAACAGCTTGTCGTACCATTATGTGCAACCTTTCCAAGTCTTCCCTAATCCTAGAGAATCAGAGATGGCCCGGTGAGGGAGATAGAAAGTGGGGACATTCACCCTGTGCCTAAGGTTGCCAGATCTAAGAGAGAGATGGTTCAGTCATCAAGAGTACTTCCTGTACCAGGAGCAGTGGTGCACGCCTTTAATCCCAGCACTCAGGAGCCAGAGGCAGACAGATCTTTGTGAGTTTGAGGACAGCCTGGTCTACTAAGTGAGTCCAGGATAGCCAGGGATGTTATATAGAGAAACCCTGTCTTGAAAAGCCAAAAAGAGTACTTGCTGCTCTTCCAGAGGACTTGAGTCCAATTTTCATACCCATGATGCGAGAGGGTCAAAAGTGCCTTTAGGCCGGGCAGTGGTGGCGCACGCCTTTAATCCCAGCACTTGGGAGGTAGAGGCAGGCGGATCTTTGTGAGTTCGAGGCCAGCCTGGTCTACAAAGCGAGTCCAGGACAGCCAGAGATATTCAGAGAAACCCTGTCTCGAAAAACCAAAAAAAAAAAAAGTGCCTTTAACTCCAGCTCCAGAGAAACCAGCATCCTCTTCTGTAGTCTGCAGGATGCAGACAGCATGCATGCATCATACACACACACACTCAAAAAATAAAAAGGAATTTAAAATTACCTGGATACTTAGCTAACTTTGAATTTGAAATAATGATTTTTATTTTATTTTATTTTATTCTGGTGTGAGTACAATCCTGTACCTTATTTGTTCCTCTCTGGAATTTGCATCTAGTTGGGCAGGCTGTATTTTATTTGACATCCCTACCCACACTTCTTGCCCATCACAAACTTCAAGCCATGTCAGCCCAAACTGTGGGCAAGGAGATATACAAATTGGATGAGAACTGGATGTTATGATATTAGACTAAAATGGACTTTGGATTCCCCAGGAGGTGGAGGAAGGCTATTCACTAATAACACAAGAGTACTTAGGAATGCTATAGAATCTCACACTGCATCTGTGGGCTTGAAGAATTGACGTGACAGAAAGGTTTGTAGCTGGAACATTCCATGTCCCCTTGATTGCTGAGCAAGTTACATTTAGAGTATTAATATTACATAAATATTATTTGTGGCTGAGCCAGACTGCAGATCGGATTGCATTTTTTTTTTTTTTTTTGGTTTTTCGAGACAGGGTTTCTCTGTAAGACAGCTCTGGCTGTCCTAGACTCACTTTGTAGACCAGGCTGGCCTCGAACTCAGAGAGATCCACCTGCCTCTGCCTCCCAAGTGCTGGGATTAAAGGTGTGCGCCACCACTGCCCGGCTTCAGATTGCATTTTTTATACAACTTTTAATTTTTTCCCCTCTAACAATCATTTAGTTTAAGCATTTTTCATTTTTAAAATCCATTTGTGTTTCTTTTTCTGGAAACTGCTTATTCAGGTCCCCAGCTGGATTGCTGAGTTTCATCTTACTCATTTATGAAAGTTTCTTTATATTTAAAAAAAAAACCCAACAACAACAAAACAAACTGAAAAAGAAACCTCTTCTCATGGAGAGCTGGAAATGCTAACTGACAGGCTGTTGGCAGAGCTTTTCATTTTATTTTTTAAATTTATTTATTCTTTCCCACAGGAACCCCACTTCTCCCAGTAAGCACACCCCACATTTACCTCCATGTCCTGCTTATGTGTGGCCCACTGCACTTGATTAGAGTTGTCTTCATGAGCATGGGTAGGGAGGTATTTACTTGAACAAAGGCAATTTATCCATGTCTGTACCACTGAGAAATATGACTTCCTATCTCCTAGCAACCATTAGCTGTCTATTACTCCTTTGGAAGGGGCAGGCCCTTATGAGCTCTTTCTCCGTCCACAGTAGGATATTGACCTGCCCCTTCTTGTGTCTGTAGGTAGCCACTGGTGCTGTGAGTTCATGGGTACAGCAGCATGGCATGTCCAGAGGACAGTGTCTCACAGAATGACCTCTCATCTCCTTTGCCTCTTAGATTCTTCTTACCCCCTCTTCCTAGATTTCCTTGAGCTTTGGATGAGATAATTTTATGCAAGAAGGTGCAGTAAAGGAACTGCCAACATGATGGCTCCATGATGTTTTGACAGAGAAAGAGTCAGAGGTTCCTCCATTTTGTATTCCCACTGATGTCATTGCAGCTTTAACCACAATTTAATCTGTGATGGATAATCCTGTGGAAAATTACCCAACTCCATTCTACGACCTCAGGCCAAGATGCCCCTAACTTATTCTAGCTTCTGTTAAACTGCTTGCTTTCGCAAAGCACCCTTGAAGCTGCCAATCGAGATGACAGGAAGTGCGCTGAACACTCAGGGCTACACTAGGTCCAGAATACTGAGTGTAGTCTCAGCAGGCTTGAATAAAGACTTTCAGTTGGCTACAAACTGTACCTGAGTGATCATCTCTGGTGGGCTCCCCATAACAATATGGTTAAGGTTTTTATTGTAGATATGAGAGAGAGAGAGAGAGAGAGAGAGAGAACGAACAGCTAGAGGCATCTGGAAGAGTCCAGAGCAGAAAGAGAAAGAAGCAGATGGAACACGGCCAATGGGCTGGACACGCCAAAGGCTTTATGTGATTGGAGAAAGACTAACCAGATATATAGAATAGAATATAGCAAGAGCGTGTAAGAGATAGAAAAATAGGTAGATAGACAGGTGATAGATCATAGATATAGGTGGGTAGATAGATAATAGATGATAGATGGATGCATAGGTAGAGTATAATGAGAACAGCTGGGTTATAAGAAGGATGAGTTGTGAGTAGATGGAATGAGGGAAGGAGGTGAGGACGGCTAGGATGCTAACATGGACTTTGAACTCTGTAACAGTTACTTATGATGCTGAGGGAGCCTGGAAGGTGCCACAGGTAGCCATGCTTCCCTTCTGCCAGAGGTAAGAGGGCAATGATTCCTTTTGGCAAACGAGAACCAGTTTCGCAAGTTCCTGATTAACACTGGCTTTTATCTAAGCGCCAGAAATCCTATAGTCCAGTTTGAGCTCATTTCTGGATCTATGACCTGCCTTTTAAAGCTTAGGGAATTAGAGTTTCCTTTGGACCTGACAGTAATGTTCTTGTCCCATGTAGGGCCGAGCACACCACAGCCTCTTACCCTCAGAACGCTGACTAGTTATAAGCCTCTTCACTGAGTGTTTCCCCTGCAAACAGAACCCTCCCGCCCAAGGTTGAGAGCGGTGTTAATGGGAGAAGGCAGTTCAGGGTTGGGGAGATGACTTAGTGGATAAAGACAAACTTGACGCCCTGAATTTATGTAAAAAATAATTATTTTTAAAGATAGGGCTAGGGTTATATCTTAATGGTGGAGAACTTGCCTACCACATGTAAGGCTGTGGGTTCAATCCCCAGCATTGGGACAACAATTAAAAACCTAGTTGCGTGTGGTGGCACACACCTTTAACCCCAGTGCTCTGGGCAGAGGCCAGCCTGGTCTACATAGGGAGTTTCAGGCCAGCCAGGACTACATAGTTAGACTGTCTTAACAACAAAGACATTTTAAAAGACAAATTGACACCATGTCACAGGCCTTTTCTGATGGTTGTGTTGGGAGGGCTGTTCCTCTGGCCCTATTGTTAATATAGAGCCCCGCCCTTTAAACCAAAACTTCTCAAGTCAGTATGTGATTCATGCCTTTTTCTCCTTTATACATGATTGTTCATCCTTGAGACTTAGTTGCATGGCTTTTGCCCACACCAGGAAAGAGCTGCAATGATCAAGGTCAGAGACTCTTAAGAGGACATTACTATGTAGGCATTGTCAACTAGGAAGTTGGATGGCAAAGATTAAAATCTTAAACTTTTCCTCATTTTGCTCATGGTCTTAGGATTCTGATTTGATGACACACTACACAGTGATGTTCAGTTTCTCCTCTTCTGTCTGGTGAAGTTTGGGAATACTCTGAAGTACTGAGAATAGGTGTATGGCCATTGTCACTATTTGGACTACTGTCACTGCACAGAAATCTCCTTGTAAATGGTGGCACACCCCTCAACTAATTTTCACATATAATTCCTTTCACAGGATCCCTTTGTTCTTGTGGGAAATTAAACATTCTCAAAACAAACATGTTAAAATGCAAAATTGGCAATGCTTGTGGAGGAGAACAGACTGAAGAATTGTGTTCAGATTAACTGTCATTCAGGACATGAACAGCCCAGGTTTTTCTTATTGCTATTTATAAATTCATTTTAGGCCTGCAACGAGCCAGACTGATTCCGTTGTTTCACTGTCTAATTTACTTACTTCTCTGGATAAATGGTAATGGGAGGAGCTGCTGCTCAGAATCCAGGGCCTCAGAAAAAGAAACCTTGGCCTGTCTCACAAAGGCCAGTTCTGTTTAGTCTCGGCGATGTCATCCTCAGCCTAAGCAGCACCCTGGATCCTCGTTTTGCTCTTGTTCCTGTGCTCAATGGGAAGATAGCTTCATGGACAGTTCTATCTTAAGACTGACTACTACTTCCTGATTTGACTCCTCTGCAGCATGCAAGTTCATCTGCGTGGTTCCATGCTTCAGTGACAGAATGATGTTCAGATAAAAATCTGGTTGGTGAACAAACCAATCGATGACCTGTAATGCAGTCTACCCAAAGCATTGTGGGAGGGAATACAAATGTCTGCCAAGGGACAGCCACACTGCTAGCACAAGCTTGGGTATTTAGGAGCAGTTCTGTTGAGCTCCCAGACAGTTTCCTTCAGGCAAAAGAGGAATTTGAAAGCTAGAAAATCAGTCACTTGCTAAGGCCTCTAGCTGGTAAACGTCAGTTTTCCCATGGCTCCCTGCCTCACACCCAGCCTCAGCTGAACTCCAGGCAGTCTTTATTGAGCTGGTTGATATTATGAAGTACAGCCAGCTAATCACCTTTAATGGACTCAATATACCTCTGATAAATTTTTTATTAAAAAAAAAATCAATGGCTTTACCAAGACAGTAGGATTACCATGAGTATGAGAAGAGCCCGGGCAGCCTGGTAAGAACTCATCCCATCAAAGCAGACAGACAAACAGATAGAATCCAGAACAAAACAAATAAAAGCAAAATCTAAGGATGGAAATTCACAGGAAGAGTGAATACTTAATGTGTGTGTTATAAAAAGAAAAGCCAGGCAGTCACGATGCCACGTGGCCCTCTAAGTTATGGATATGTACCCAAAGCAGGAGCATAGGAGAAAACACACAGAAGCGCCCTCCCAACACCCTTAGGACACAGTTCCAACCTTACGTGGAACCAAACCCTGCATGCTGGGATTTCCTATATATGCACAGCTCCATTGGTAAAAACAAATAAACTTAGAAAAAAGGAGTAATTTTCTTTTTTTTTTTTCTTAGCTCAAGTCTGGAATGACTATGTGATTATGATGAGAACTATTTCCTCTAGTTTTATGATCTTTCATCTACTTATCAAATAACCTTTAAAATCTCAACAGAAATAACACATTCTACTGAGTCCTCACATCCTTCTACAAGTGAGACAAAGTACTCATAGCTCTTATGTCTGGCCACAAATATCTGTCTGCCTGTCTATCGTTAACCTTTCTACCATCTATCTACTTATCATCTATCTGTCTCATGTCCCTGACACTCAGAAAACACCTCCATGTATTTTTATTGCTGAGTCAGCATCCTGTCTCATCAAGTTGGTCTTGAAGTCTTGATCCATTTGGCTCAGCCTCCGAGCACTCTGATCACAGGCATACATTATACCACACCCAGATATAATCTTTGAACTAAGGCTACAGTGGGAATTAGCCAGGAGTGTATGCTTGGGTGTTGGGGGGGGGGGGGTGAACAGAGAGCAGCAAGGTACAGATTGGTTCAAGAAGAGATCTTAGGGAGAGGGACTGTGAACAGGGAGAATTAGGAGCCCAGGATGCCTTTCGGTGAACTATACCATACCTTGAAATGATTCTCATTCTCCAAAAAAAAAAAAAAAAAAATTCACAAGTGTCATTCATTATACCTGCGTTGCAAAAATTTCATATGATCTGAATATTAATAAAGCACCAGAAGAAGGAGCGTGTTCTCCTAGGTCAGGATGATCGGAACGGTGTGTCAGCTGCTTCCTATTAATTCCTTATTTTCTGTATTTGTTCGCTTCACAGTCATCACATGTCAAGTGGTGGTGAGAATTCTATTAGGAAACTCACTGAGTGTCCCAAATAGACTGGGGCTGTTACATAATGGATGGGAGTTCACGACCTTTCTATCTTCAGAGGCCTTTGTTTCAGCAGGACTCACATTTTACTGGTGACAGTAATTATGAGTAGACTATTTGCTGCAGGCTTCTAGAACAGTATGTCCAGAAGGTGATATTTTGGAACTTCTGGTAGAACTGACTAAAAATGTATCAACTTTCTGCTGCTGCTGCTGCTGCTGCCCAGTCCTGAGGGAGGGAACAGAGACTCAGGTCCACTCCACCTGGAACCCACAGCCATGGAGAAGGAAGGCATCTTGGACATTAAAGATACCTGCTACTTTTCAGGTCGGGGAGACTTCCTGTAGCCGTAGAAGCCTGGCACAGTTCTCTAAGCTGCCAGTCACAGACAAGTGTCAAATTTGTCTTTGCATGTCCACATCTGGCTGTGGTGGTCTGTGGATGTCCAGCTGGAGGAGGTCCTTTGTGCTGGACACCAAACTGGCCTAATTGTGACTGATGACAGCAAGAACGATGGGAATGGGCGAGGTTCTGAAGCTGGCGGAAAGGGAGAGTCAGGGGCAGAGGCTAGTGGCATTCCTTGGGAGGTAGGACCATGGCTGTCTCAGGCAAAGAATGTGAAAGGAAGGAGACAAACACATGGAAGATCAGCACTGAGTGTCCACACTCCAGTGGAAAACCATGCATCCATGTGGGAATCAAACCTGACGGGTGAAAATAAAGGACACAAAGTGGGTAGGTAGGGAAGGGCGAGGGGTGGGGGGTGGATCTGGGAGGAGTTGAGAGAGTGGTGGATATGCTAAAAGGTCATTGTGGGACACCCTCAAGGAACTAATACATATCTTTTAATTAATGAATAAGGCTGGGAGGCCGGGCATGGTGGCACACATCTTTAATCACAACACTCATGAGAGTTCCAGGACTGCCATGACTACATGGAACATGGAGAAACGCTGTCTCAAAAATAAAGAGAGAGAGAGAAGAAAGAATGAAAGAAAGAAAGAAGGCTGGAAATGTAGCTTAGTTAATAGACTGATGTCCCATTTGGTGCCACGTGCCACAATCCCAGCACTCAGGGGGAGAAGAGAGGGAGTCGGAAGTTCAAGGTTATTCTCTGCTATACAGTGATGATTTCCAGGCCAGCCTTGGCCACATGAAACCCTTTCTAAAGTAAAATTAAAACATACCCCCCAAACCCACCATGGGCTGACTTCCTCAGAATTCTCCCAGTGGGATGTCTGGATTAAAGAACCCCCTGGGTGTTCTGCTGGGCCAGAGAGAAGCTGCACTCTGATGAACAGTTTCTGTGGTCTTCCTGGCCACCTGGAGCCCAGCTGGCCACCCAGAAGGTCCCAGAGCTCTGCCGGGCTATGCTGACGGACTGGCCTCTATACTGATCTGGATTTCAGTAGCCCTTCTGCTAACCGACTGCCTATTCTGCCCCAGGGTCCCACCTAGAGACTGTGTCACATTTAGCAACCTGTCTCTTTAGTTTCCTCATTCTTGGTATGTGTCTGGTGAAGTACTTCGGGTTTGGATTGATCTGGTATTTTGTTCTGGATACAGCGGAATACCACACAAGTCAGGTGGAGTCTCCTCACATGCCCCAGCACACACATGCACATGGCACATCAGCACTGAAGCTGCCCTTGATCACCAAGCTTCTCTTTAACATCTCTCTGCCCACTCCTCTAACACTGTAGTTTTTGGAAACAAAAGCCATGGCTAAAGAGGAAGCAGGAACTGAGCCTTGCTCCCTGAGGACTACAGCATCCATGCAAAGTGCTTGACATTTTTGGAATTGTTCTGTTAGAGAGATGTGTCTTCCCTTTTCCAGCAGGGCTGGTCTGTGTGTGGGATGGGGTGGGTATTTATATTACGGCCTGGGTTGTAATCCAATACTGCACTGTTTATTTCATCACTCTGGTCATGGGACACAGTGCATCAGTGTTTCTCAACTTTCCACTCCATTCAGCACTTTGAGGTTTGCTAGGCTTGTGTCCATTCCTGTCCTTGACCAGGAAGGAACCATGTTTGGAGATTTTGCTTGAAACAATAAAGATGTTTACTTACGTGTGTGAGTGTTTGCTTGAGTTACGTTTTGTGCACCACATGCATGCGGGAACCCACAGAGGCCAGAGGAGGGAGTTGGATCCCATGGAACTGGAGTTAATGGTTTTGAGCTGCCACGTGGGTACTCTAAATGAGACTCTGCAAGAGTGGTAACCATTGAGCCATCTCTCAAGCCCCTGTTTTCTTGCTGTTGTTTGGCTTTTAATTCTTTCTTTTCTTTTTTAAGGTTTTTCTGTGTAGTGTTGGCTGTCCTGGAACTCACTCTGTAGACCAGGCTGGCCATGAACTCACAGAGATTTGCCTGCCTCTGCCTCCCCAGTGCTGGGATTAAAAGTGTATGCCACCATGCCTGGCTGGTTTTTAATTTTAATTTTATTATTTTATGTGTACTGGTGTTTTGCCTGCATTTATGTGTGTATACCACTTGCACATCTGGTACACATGAGGGCCAGAAGAGGATGTTGGATTCCTGGGAACTGAAGTTGAATATGGTTGCAAGCTGTCATGACTGAGTCATCCCTCCAGCCCTACCCTCACCCCATTTGTTTTTGTTTTTGTTTTTTGAGATAAGGTCTCACTCTCTAGCCCTGGCTACCTGGAACTTACTATATAGGCCAGGCTACCTGGAATTTCAGGAAATCCTCTGGCCTTGGCCTTCCGAGTGCTAGGATTACCATCTGTACTCCCACACACTGCTTGCATTTCTTTTCTGAAGCATAAATTCCCACTTCCCATCTCCAGACATTTAGATCCAGTTTGTCTAGGGGGGAAGCCAGGAACAAGCTTTTTAATAAAGTAAAGCTCAGGAATAGAACCCTTGTCTAGCAAGTACATGGCCCTGGGTTCAGTCCTCAGCCCTGAAAAACAATCATGCCCAGTAATACATGCTTACAGTAAAAGTGAATGTAAGCAATGCAGAAGTTTCACACACATGGACACGCACATTTGCATTTTGAATTTTTGTATAAATGAGTGTGTGGACTGCTTAGTCATGGTTTTGCTCTTTTTTCCTATTAGGTCAATCACCTTGTGACATTTTAATTATAATCACTCTTTTTTTCTTCCAGTTTCTACAGACAGGGTTTCATAGAGCGCAGAGTGGCCTTGAATTCCTGATCCTCTGTCTCCCACGTGTTAAGATTACAGGTGTGTGTCTCTTTACTGTATTTCTCATTGCCATGACCAATGCCAGACAAATGACTCCAGGTGGGAAAGGCTGCATTGTAGCTTGTGGCTTCAGTCGATCCAGATGGGGACAGAGCAGAGCTCGCACTACGGCAGCCATGAAGAAGAGAGGGAAGCCGGGCGGTGGTGGCGCATGCCTTTAATCCCAGCACTTGGGAGGCAGAGGCAGGCGGATCTTTGTGAGTTCGAGGCCAGCCTGGTCTACAAAGTGAGTCCAGGACAGCCAAGGATACACAGAGAAACCCTGTCTCGAAAAACAAAAAAAAAAAAAAGAAGAGAGGGAAAACATCTGCAACCACAGCATCTCTTTGTATTTCCTTTGGGGACCCAGCCTAAGGATTGGCTTTCCGCACATTAGTGTGGGTCTTTAGCCCTTAGCTAACACTCTTGGGAGTGCTCCCTGCAGCCCTTACAGACACCCTGGAAATCTGCTTTACTAACCCCAGGCACTTCTCAGTCCAATCAAGTTGATAAGATTAGCCGTAATAAGCCTTTGCCAAGTTCACACCCAAACACATCTCCCTGAACTCTGTTCCTGGCCCTGAAAAGTCCCATGTTTTCCCCATAATGCAAAGTGCATTCAGTCCACCTCCAAGAGTTCCTGTATGGTTCCAATAATGGTCCAAGTCTAGGATTGAAGGTTAAGGGAATGAAAATTATTAAAAGACCCCCTAAGTCGGCAGTAGAGCC
>CAJQZJ010032563.1:12878615-12902381 GCA_907164525.1 Lophiomys imhausi | reverse complement strand
CACACACACACACACACACACACACACACACACACACACACACACACGGCGTGGGGGGGGATTTCAGTTTTCTGTCCTCCACCTCTCTTCCTCTCCTTTCCTTTCTTCATTTCTTGAGATGTTGGAGATGGAAGCCCAGGGCCTCATGCATGAGAGGTAAGTTGCCTAACAGTGAGTGTCACCCTGGCTCCCATTCATAAACTTCTACTTTGCTGATCTGAAGAACTGGACATCCACCTGGAATGGTAAAGACTTAACCTTGAGTCTACAAACCCCCCGGAACTGAACTGCCCACTCGTATGTCCATTTCCTCCTCCAGTCTAGAGGATACGACTTTCACCGCTGGGTCAAAGAGAGACTTACAGGTTTAAGAACTTTGGCCAAATGTTCAACTCTAAAAGCCAAGGCAAGAGCTAATTCCTGTTGGCTGCAAATGGATATTCCTGACTAAGTATCTTAGTCAACTATTTTTTTTTAAAAAAAACAATATTCTTTCTACCCAACACATATAAAACAATACACAGACACACACACACACACACACACACACCACACAAAGAGAGAGAGTAGTCAACTTCAAAGGCCATGTTTCTGTTTACCTTAGAAAATATCTTATTTTTTGATATAAGAAATGTTCTTACAACCCCTCTATCCTTCTATTCAGTTATAATATTTGTACTTTAAGGTTTGAAGGGTTTTTTTTCTTAGTATTAAATGAAACTAAGAAAACATTACACAGGGGCTGGAAAGATGACTCAGAGATTAAAAGCACTGGCTGCTCTTCCAGAGGACCCAGCTTCAATTCCCAGCACCCACATGGCACCTCACAACTGTCTGTAATTCACACCCTCACACAGAAATACATGCAGGCAAAACACCAATACACATGAAATAAAAAATTATTTTAAAAAAGAAAACATTACATACATTTTTAAATATTGTTTTGAGGCAAGGTCTCACTGTACAGGACAAGCTGCCTAGAACTCTCTGTTCTCCTGCCTCACAGTCTGATTTCTGGGACTAGAGGCATGAGCTCAGAGAAGATTTTAGCCCTCTTTCCCTTTTTCAAAAGTGACTGCAATGACAGACTTAGCCCATGTTCCCTCAACCTAGTGTTTATCCTATCTGTGCACACATAGCCCTGAACGTACATGTCACAGCTCTTATTGTTCGAGAGTGCTGAGGGCATCATTCTGTAATTTGCTTTCTTCATTCAGGTCATAATTTTGAACTATGCGGTCCATGGTTAGTGAGCTAGGGGTGTAGGTCAATGGCTTAGCACCACATTAACATGGTGAAGCTCTCGTTCCATCCCCATAACTTAAAAAAAAAATCTGGGGGCTGGAGAGAGATGGCCCGGTGGTTAAGAGCACTGGCTACTCTTCCAAAGGACCAGGGTTCAATTCCCAGCACCCACATGGCAGCTCACAACTGTCTGTAATTCCAGTTCTAGAGGATCTGACACCCTCACACAGACATACCTGCAGGCAGAACACAAATGTGCATAAAATTAAAACAAAATATGTTTTTAAAAATCTAGTTCTTACTTTTGTGTATGCTACCTTGTACATTAACATTTAAACGAGCCCATTTCTTCATCAGTAACAGATATCTGGATTTTTCTCATTGCTTGACTTTATAAACACGGCACCAAAGCACTTCCTTGCACAGTCCTCTTGTGAGAACATCTTTCTAGGGTGGAGACCCAGAAGGAAGTGCTGGGCTGTAGGGTATATATATACAATACCGCATTTATTAAATGCTGCCAACAGGGTCTCCAAAGTGGAGGGTGATTGTATCTTCTACTGTAGCAGCATCCATGGATGGCTGAATTCTTTCCCCTGGAATCTGATAAAAATATGCCTGGTCTGGGACCTGGGGATGGCTCAGATGGCTCGCCACACACAAAGCCTGATGACCTAAATTTGAATCCTAGAACTCAATAAAAAGCCACATGCAGTGGTTCCCATCTATAATCCACTCCAACTCCAACAATGAGATGGGAGGGGACAATAGGAGAATCACAAAACAAGAGACCCTATATCAACAAGCAGAAGGGGAGAATGAACTGGAAGGTTGTCCTCCGACCTCTACACATGCCATGGTATACATGTTCTTTATCCACCTATCATCTATCTATCTATCTATCTATCTATCTATCTATCTATCTATCTATCTATCTAATCTATCTTCTATCTTTCTTCTCTCTATCTCAGTCAATTAATTAGAAAGTGTTTATCTTGTTTGAGATCTCATGCTTCCTCCTACCTTTCTGTGTTCAAGAACTGCTTCTCTGAGTCTGGCAGGAAGAGTCCACGAAAGAATCTTTGCATCCCCATCTTTCCCATACAGTTGCTGATCCTTGAGACCTTGGTACCTTGCTGCATGGGGACTGTTTACGGGGGGAGGGGGGGTTGTATTCTTCTGACTCAATAGATAAAACAAAGTGGAAACTTGATTTGCTCACTCCTAATCTCGCTCCCTCTTGCCAGGGAAGGATGTTCTGTTATTGACCAGTGATGCAATTTTTGACATTACCTAGGTTTGACCTTGGGCCACCTAAGCTCAAAACTGCTGTGGTTTCTTACCTTCACTCATCCACAGGTATTTAATTGAGCACCTGGGTGAAGACCACTACAGGTGAAGGGGACATGCTGCCATTCTGTTGTTGTAATAAAACACCACAACCAAAGAAACTAATAGGAACGCATTTGTTTGGGCTTATGGTCCATGGTGTGGGGTGGGGTGGGGTGGGGGAGGAATAATAGTCCACACGATGGAGGAGCTGAAGCAGGTACTGGAGTAGCAACTGGGGATTTACATTTTGAAGCAGGAAACGGAGAGAGTGAACTGGGAACGATGTGTGGCTTTGAAACCTCAAAGCCTGCCTCCAGCGACACACTTCCTCCAGCAAGTCCTCCCGCATCTTCTAGACACACCCAAACAAAACCACCACCTGGGGACCAAATATTCTGAACCCATCAAGTTGTCACAAGAAGGTATCTAGTTTCGGTTTATCCCACCAACCCTTCCAACCTGCCTGGGCAGTAGTTACTGTGATGTTCATTTGACAGAGCAGGAAGATTTGAGGAAACGCAGATTAGCTTGCCCAGGCAAAGCTAGGATTTCAGTCCAGATCCTCTGTCTCAAAACACTTTTGAGGGCTGGAGAGATTGCTCAGCCGTTAAAGGCTAGGCTCACAACCAAATATATAAAACACTTTTGAGTAACTACAGATATCCTTGATGTCACACAGGGTGGGAGCCAGGTCTCCCTTTGAATACCCAAATCCTCAAATTCTCAGATGCGACCGTGCTAGCACATAACCTCTGTGTCTTTTCACATGCTTGAAATCATCTCATCTCCAGATTACTTCTGACACCTAATATAACAAAGACACTGTGGAAATACTTGTTATACTATTGGTAAGGGATGGTGACAAGAACAAAAAAAAAAAAATGCCTGCATGTGTTCAGTACAAATTCAGTTTTTTGTTTTGATATTTTGTGTGTGACATCATCTCACCACGTTGCCCAGACCAGCCTCAAGTATATGACCCTCCTCCATCAACCTTCTGGATGCTAAGAATAAATATGTATGCACCACAATCCAGATACATTTTTTCCCCTATCTATTCACAGTTGGTTGACTTTGTAGATTCAGAACTCGCATGTTCTTATGCCCCTGTGGTTTGGCAGGAGCTCTACAGCGGAGATGTAGTTAAGACAACCTTTTGATTAAGGCATGAGAGGGGCCAGTGGGTAGCTCAATGAGTGACAGCATTTGCTGTACAATCTTGATGTCATGAATTCTATTCCTGGAACCCACTGTGGAAGGAGAGAATGGGCTTCTAAAAGTTGTCTTCTGGACTCCAGACCTGTGCAGCGGCATACGTACGTACACACACACACACACACACACACACACACACACACACACACACACACAAAAGAATAATAAATATGAATTTAAAAACGTAAAGGCACGAGTGAAGACCACGGAAAGCCAGTGTTATTGGGATCGGGTGTAGAAGACTGCTGGGTCTCTTACAGAGAGTGGAAGCAGAGTTTGCACAGAGACATGAGGTGGGAAAGACTAGAATCCATCTGGGGAATCATGAACGCCTGAGGCAGAGGGAACCCTAGGAGTGAAGTAGGGTGGAACCAGGAAGTCAAGCTGGGATTGGATTACTGCGGGATGTGAGTGACAGGCAAGGGGACTTAACCTGATTCAGTTTAGCAGGGAGGATGAGTCAGTCTCCTCAGAGGCTTCTGAGGTGGAGAGTCATGTGATCAAGGGAAGTGGCCAGGAGGAGACTAGATGAGAGAAAGGGGACAGGAGGCCTGGCAGTCAGCCTATGCTGTGGAGGTCTTCGGTGAGACAGACCAGAGGCAGCAGCAGGTGCCAGTTGGCTCTCATTCCTCTGCATGCCTGGTCCAGATGCCCTTGTCTGCCACCTCTGCCAACAGTAGTACCCCAGGACTGCCAGCAAGGCTGGGCTGTGAATGACAGGCACGGCAGGAGCCAGCAGCTCTCTGGAGACTGGGCAGGATGTGCCTGGGTTCCTGATATCCTGGGAGCCAGGCCTGGTCAGTGATTTCACCTGACCCTTCCACTCCCTTCTGACCTCTCTCTTCTTCCCTAGTTCTTCTTCAAATTGTGCATAACCCATTGTTTTGAGCATATTCTTTGTCTCATATTTCACAGTGAACTTTCCTCCCAAATGAATCTTGACTGATACACATGTTGAAATCATGTACTATATAAAAATGACAAGACCTCAAAAGGTGAAAGAGTGAATCAATTTTTAAAAAAAGTGTCTGGAGAAAGGGCTGGCAACATTCACAGAACTGATTTTGAACTGGAGACCCTGAGGCTGCCTTGGTACTACCTCTTGGCTTTTCCTTCCTTCCTCTGCCCCTTCCTTGGATCATTCCCTTGCAGACACACCCATTTCCCTCTTTCCCTCCAAATTAGAAACTCATTTAGGCATTGTCTGTTCACTTTCGAGTGAGTGAGTTCCTCTTTGCCAAAAGGAAATGTCAACCCAGCGCCAGAATTCCCAGAGGGAGCAATTACTTCTGGCTGGCTGGGAGAGCTCAGAGCCTTGGGGGGGCGGTGCTGGCGCTTGCCTGGTGCCTAGATGGCAGAAAAGGAAGTCAATGGGCAGGAAGGTGGGGGGCAAGCTAGAACAGGCAACGTTAACCTGCAGCGTGTGCCAAGCACGGGGCTAAGAGCTGTGTGTGCCAACCTACTCCTCCTTACATCAGCTGTGCAAAGCCAGAGGTAGCAGATGTTCATTTCTCAGGTGGGGAAATTGGGAATGAGTAGCTAGGAAGCCTATTGTTCCGGTCCCCTACTAACATTCAGGTAAAGGGTAGGGAATGGGGTTGGCCTGTCCTAGAATTTGAGCCTATTCTTAAGAATGGTAATTTCAAAACCTTGTGTGGTTCTTGAATATGTAAAGAAAATAATGGAAAATGGGAGGAATTTGTGCTTGTGTGTGTGTGCATGTGTGTGTGTGTGTGTGTGTGTGTATGAGTGTGTGAGAGAGTGTGCATGTCTGTGTGTGTATATGAATGTGAGTGTATGAGTGAGTGTGTGTATGTATGTGTATATATGTGTATGTGTTAGTGATGATATAGGTGAGTTTTGTATAATTTGGTTTTCTCCTGAGAAAAGATAGGCAAGAAGTGAAAAGGAAGCAAGGTTGGAGGAGATTGGATAACCTAGCACAGGGCAGCTGAAAATAGCTAAGGGACATTTCCAGAGTATGAACAGGCAGGCTCTAGAGAGCAGTTCACTTTGAAGTCGCCTGATTTTTCTTACATGTAAATGTCCCTATCTTCCTGAATCTTAGTAAACATTACGTGTACTCCACACACAAAGAAGAATCAGTGTGAATTCATAGAAAACAAGAAAATGGCTCCATCTTGCATTTGGTTTTCAGTTTGGTTTGGTACACACACACACACACACACACAAACACACACACACAAACACACACACACTCACACTCACATATTTGAGACAGGGTCTCATGTATCTCATGATGGCCTCAAACTCACTATGTAGTTGAGATGACCCTGCACTCCTGGTCCTCCTGCCTCTGCCTCCTAGCTCTAGGATTGTAGGATGAAATGCCACACATCTGGGCTACACGCAGCAAGCTGAGACCTGAATTACTCTCAAGAAGCAAAGGCCTGGAAGGCAGGGCCTACTGCTCAGGGTTTCTGGGAACTTGTGGAGGTCTTAGGGTGACAGAGTTTCCAGTGTCAAAGGAACATTTTAGATAATTTTCTCTGGATTTTAAGGAGCAAGAAGGCTCCTGACACTCTCACTGTCTAGAGATCTGCATGTGGGTGAGTCAGGACAGGAAGACAGGGAAAATGAAGGGGGCTCAGGAAAGAACCTCTTTGCTCTGGAGTCTGATTGAAATCTCTCCACAGTTGGAAGTCAAGAATTTGAGCACAATTAACATTTGCTGTGAACATCAACTTGCAGGGATAATACTCCTTTTGTATAGAGATATAGCAAATAAGAGTATACAAATAGCAACAAACCTTACCCTAAGCCTTCGAGTCTTATTTCTTTGTCAGCTATAAACTTACAATGTTCTGACACTTCCCAGGCAAGACTATAAACTCCATTTGTAGTAAAGGATGAGTCTCAAGCCCCTAGAGCAGTGGTTCTCAACCTGTGGGTCACCTAAGGCCATCAGAAAACACAGATACTTACATTACAATTCATAACAGTTGCAAAACTACAGTTATGAAGTAGCAACAAAAATAATTTTATGGTGGGGAGGTCACCACCAACATGGGGAACTGTGTTAAAGGGTAGCAGTATTAGGAAGGCTGAGAACCACTGGTCTAGAGCAACCTGTGTGATCTGTGTTATCAGATTTAACTTCATCCAAAGCACCTCAAGAACTATGCGATGATCTCGTTTGCCAGAAAGAGACGCTACTCTTCAGAAGAAAAGTGTCTTAGGCATCCCTTAAGATGTAACTTCAGATGTCATTAACATAACGTATATGACTACGGCTAAGACACCACATTCTCTACTCTTTTCCTAAGCACCTCTCTCTATGAAAGCCCATGTCTGAATCGATCTTAAAATTTTTTCTCAATAAACCCCAGCTCTTCAAACAGGCTGGTCCTGAAATTCCCTTTTTGTGACATAGTCAGCAATCCCTGCTTCACCTGAGTAGAGGTCTACACCAAGAACGAACCCCTCAGGCTGCTTCAGGCTCCAGCGTATACTGCATCTCCAGCCCACACCCTACCACGGCAGAAGAGTGAAGGAACCTCGGGAAACCCCAGGAGTGGGCCCATCTGGAGGGTGGAGGCCGAGGAGGAGTGCTGGAGGGAGTTAAGATGGCAAAGAGCTATTCTGCTTATGGAATTCAGCAACTATTTTGGGACACAAAAGACAGAAATCCAATGAGGGAGAACAACATAGGAAGGTCTCTAATTCAGTGTCGAAGACAAGGTCCCTCGTGGGTGGATCTTTTGGAAATCTCCTACCGTTTGGATAGTTTTTTCAATGGCATTTGGAAGGGAAGCTTTTGAAAAGAGACCACGACTGTTTAAAAGCACCAGCCTCAAAGGGTTTATATAGCCTGGACCAATATACCAGCCACCTGCCACTTTCCCTACATGGCTTCCCAAACCCCACCACAGGACCTGCCCTCTTTGTCCCCCAAAATCCCAGTCTGAATTTAAAAGGAAAACAGAAACACAGGTCCATTTGATCAGGGACTTCATCTTCACTTCTAAAAATAGTTTGCCCTTTAAGAATTTCCTAGAACGCAAGCCTGCTCTCCAAGGGTTAATAATGGCCAAAGGAACAGATGTTTGCTGGGTACAGGGCATCCCAGGTAAAGGTCACAGGGTTAGATCAAAGTTACACGAGACAATTGTTTTAGACTCAGCTTCTGCACCGAACCTCAGAGGCAAGGCTGAAAATCAAAATGGATTTGCAGTCGCTAAGTGTCACCAGGCTGGGGCTGAGCTGCTCACCTGACCTTCTGAGATGTCATCATTTGAGAGACCAGAGACAAATTTCTCAAGCAGGCCAGCCCTGCTGGCCTTAATCCCCACACGAAAGCCTAACCCTAAGAAACCTGACAGAGCATCCCGTCCCGGGTCGGTCGGTCACGCTGGCTCTCTGTCCCTGCCTTCCTGTCTTAATAGTGAACTCTGGAGCGACAGTCTCCATTCTGTTCTTGTTTTTGTCCCTACCACCCACTCACCCCCCCTCCCCCCCGTGGAGAGCCACAACCTTAAGATGGCGCCTGGCTTGATGCCAGAAAGCTCAAGCTTAGCTGTAAACAAGCCTTATTTGGTAGCGGCTGCCTAGCCCGGTGTGCTTCCTCTTTTTGTGAGCCTATCTTGGATCGCTAGGTGGCATGATCTGATTGGGTTTGAGTAGGCATAGAAGGGCTTGGGGGAGGAGAAGCGAGGGTACAAGCGGAAGCGGATGTACAAGGTTCCTGAATAAACTGCTTGAAGAAGAATCGTGGTTGTGTCTTTCCTGCTGGTCAGGGGGACGCGACAAGTGGTGGCCCGTACGGGGAACCTCTCCGCGGGTGAACGATTCAGAACTTCTCGCAGTCAGGGCAGTCGACTGGTAAGTTCCAGGTAAGGTGGAACCAAGATTAGGACCTCGGTTAAGAGGCAATAAGGTCTCCGGAGGGAGCAATAAAGTTCCATGATTCGGACGAGTAGAAGAAAAACAAAAGCGAAAGTATGGGGAATTCACCATCGCAGCCCATTTTTTCCGCTCTTAAAGAGCTATTAAAATCTACATTGCAGGGAGGAGCACGGCCTATTTGGAGACTTGTTTGTAGTTGTTTAAAAGATCAGAGATATTCCAAGGCCGTGGAAAAGGGACAAGAGACATTAGAGCAGTTAAAAGAGGAGCGCTTGGTCAACTCTGGGAAAGACACTTCGGAAGAGGATAGCTCAGAGTCTGAAGAGGAACTTGAAATGTTAGCAAAGGAAATGGAGAAGTCATCTTTGAGGAAGAGTTCTGACTCCACCCATATAGAACCCTCAGCTCTGGGGCTGCCTATGTTGGCACCGCCTTCATATAATGAGACTTCCCCTCCGAGTGGTCCTAGTGGGCAGTCATTCTGTCCAAATGTCTGGAGGGAAGTGAGACATGAGCTGTACTACCCTGACTTTCAGGATGGAGGGGGAAATCGTTATCATGAACCCCTCGATTTTAAGGTAATTAAAGCACTTGCTGAGTCTGTCCGCACTTATGGGATTAATGCTGCTTTCACTGTAGCTCAGGTGGAAGCTCTTCGTCGTTATTGCATGACTCCTAGTGACTGGATGAGCCTGGCATGTGCCTGCTTGTCCTCCGGGCAGTATTTAGATTAGAAGGCTTTCTTGATTGAGTTTGCTAATGAACAAGCTGCTGCTAATCGTGCAGCAGGAAACCCAGCCTGGGATGTGGACATGCTTCTTGGGCAGGGTCGATTTGCTCAACAACAAACTGGGTATCCGGCTCAGGTGTTTGAGCAAATCAATTTAATCGCAACCAGAGCTTGGAAATCATTGCCTAACAAAGGGGAAGTGAATGGCTATCTGACTAAGATTATTCAGGGTCCCCTGGAGCCTTTCTCAGACTTCGTGGCTAGAATGGTTGAAGCCGCTGGAAGGGTATATGGAGACCCTGATTTGGCAATGCCCTTAACTAAACAACTTGTGTATGAGCAATGTACAAAGGAATGTAAAGCAGCTATCACCCCTTATAAGAACAAGGGGTTGGAAGCCTGGATGAAAGTGTGTAGAGAGGTGGGGGGTCCTTTGACTAATGCAGGTCTTGCAGCTGCTGTTGTGCATATTACACAAAACAAAAAAGGAAGTAATGGCGCCTGTTACCATTGTGGAAACATGGGGCACCTTAAAAGGCAATGCCCCGAGAAAGGAAGACAGAATGAAACAGGAAGTGGGAACCACCCTAAGCAGCCTGGTCTTTGCCCCAAGTGCAAGAAGGGAAATCATTGGGCAAATGAATGTAGATCTGTTAAGGATATTAATGGTCAGCCTTTAAAAAAAAAAAAAAAAACTCGTCCAAAAAACGAGCAGAGGGGCCCCTGCCTTCAGGGCCCTCAAATATATGGGACAATAAAGGGGTTTGGGTCCTATGGCTTATGTGGCCCTTGATTTGGAACAGCGTCCTCTGTTAGAATTGATAGTGAATGGAAAAAGGCCGTTAGTCTTGCTGCTGTGGGGGCTACCACAGCTGCCATTGCTATGCATTCTACGGTGCAGACTGCAGCTGCCTTGAATAATTTGTCAGCCAATGTAGCCACGGCCTTGGTTGATTGTGGCAGGTGGCCCAGATTGGCTGTGAGTGGAAAATGACTGGATTGTGTGTGACCTCTGTGCCATATCAAAATTATACTGTAGCTGCAAATTTGTCTAAGCACCTCTCTCAGTATCTTACAGGAAATTGGTCTGGCAAGTTTGATAAGCTGATGCAGAATCTGAGAATTGCCATTGTGCATGTGAATTCCACCTGGGTTGATGTCTCTGTTGCTGAAGGACTGTAAACATGGATCCTCCGAGCCATGAATCATCTGAAGGAATGGGTGTCCTAGGAGGCATGCTCTTCCTAGTCAGTTTCATTGCCCTATGGTGTATCTGTAAGATGAGGATTTCACAGAGGAGAAGTAATGCCATGCTGGTGCAAGCCTTTGCTGCCTTGGAGGCTGGACAGTTGCCGCAAGCTTGGTTGACTGTCCTAAAGGACTAAGCTATCATCACGCTCAGGATGCGAGGCTAAGCACTGCACTTGGGGTCAGCTTCTAGCGACTTCAAGAAGGGCATGTTTGATTGCATATGGGTTGGTATCCTAGTTTCCCATCTCTGAGAAAAAGATACCAGACGGGTATGGCACCAGCCTGGTTGGCTACTGGGCGTGGGGTCATTACAATGTCCTTTACATGCATATCAGAGATCACACCTCTACCCTTGCCTGTTGCGTTTTCTGATCAAATAAAACAAAAAGGGGGAACTGTGGAGAGCCACAACCCTAAGATGGCACCTGGCTTAATGCCAGAAAGCTCAAGCTTAGCTGTAAACAAGCCTTATTTGGTAGCGGCTGCCTAGCCCGGTGTGCTTCCTCCTTTTGTGAGCCTATCTTGGATCGCTTGGTGGCATGATCTGATTGGGTTTGAGTAGGCATATAAGGCCTTGGGGGAGGGGAAGTGAGGGTACAAGCGGAAGCGGATGTACAAGGTTCCTGAATAAACTGCTTGAAGAAGAATCGTGGTTGTGTCTTTCCTACTGGTCAGGGGGACGCGACACCCCCCAGCCATTTTCTGTCTATAAAACCGACCTTTTCTGCTCACAGTGGCACATTCCATTTTGTGAAATGCAATGTTGCCCATTTGTTGAAAACAAGACCATTTTTAACATGCAGTTTTATCCTTTGACAAAAGAGAACTCAGCAGCACAGCTGAAGAGTACAGTGATTTATAAGACTCTAAGGGAGAGACATTTGAATGCGCAAGAAGAGTCTGGTTAGCCTGACTCTGGGTTGATCCTCAGCAATGCTGTGTAAATAAATAAATTCACCACAGAAAAGATATAGTCTTGGAGAACCTGGCTCTAAGATGCTCTCTTTCACAATTAACTTTCTCCTGACTCTTTTCTTATCAAAATGGTTTGTTGTCCTTTTTGAGGCAAGACATCCTCATGCGCCTCCAGGTCACCTTGAACTCACTGTGTCTTCTTGCCTAAGAAGTCATCACCCCCTGCCTCAGTTTCCCGAAGGCTGTAGTTGCAGGCATGTGCCACCATGCCCAACCAGAGCTTGTTGCTGATGGTGTTTGGTAAATATTAAAACACTAGAAGATTTTTTTTTCTTTCAAGAGCTTTCTGAGCTGGGCGTGGTGGCGCACGCCTTTAACGCCAGCACTCGGGAGGCTGAGGCAGGTGGATCTCTGTGAGTTTGAGGCCAGCCTGGTCTACAGAGTGAGTCCAGGACAGCCAGGGATACACAGAGAAACCTTGTCTCAAAAGAAAAAAAAGAGCTTCCTAAATGGGACTAAAGAGAGCCTATTCGTGTTTCTCAAAAGAGATCAGCTGCTACATAGAAAGGGATGGGTATGATCATGCTGACAACATGCCTGAAGTTGAGTGACATCTAATGTAATGTTCCCACAAACTCTCTCTAGGCACCTTTTATGACAAAATAAAATCAAATAACTTGAAACAATGAAGAAATCCTGCAAAAACAATTTAGGGTTTTGTTGCAAAACAGTGAATTCTCCAAAGGCAGTTAAGAGCAAAAAGTGACCACAAAAGTCTCACCCCATCCTAAGTACTGCTGTAGAATGGCAAGCTGTGACTTGAGAGAAGGCTGCCTTAGGAAACTGGGACAGGGCTTGCCTGCCCAGGGGAAGCTCCCCTGGGACTTGTGCTTAGTAACAGCTCCTCTGCAGTTCCACTGGCTGCTCAGTTTCAAAGATTACCTTCCTTCCCAGCCCCGGAGACACCATTGCCTTTTTAGATGTCTGAGAATCACGGTGGCCCCTGGGCATCTAGTTTGATATTGTTGAGGTTTGACTGAGAATGGCTCCCACAGGATCATAGATTTGAATGCTTGATGACCAGGGAGTGGCACTATTTGAAAGGATTAGGATGTACTGGGATTCCTTGCTGCCTTTAAATGTAATACCACTTCCTCGACCCAGGTCCATTTCTCTGTGGTGCATAATCACCATTAAAGGTCTCATTCACATGAAATGTTTGTGGGACAGTAGCTAGCTTTGGATTAGTCATATGTTAAAGGACAAATGTCTATCATCAGTGAGATGCTCTTTCAAGTCTTTGGACCACCTAGTACAGACAGGATTCCTCCTTTGTTTCCTCTCTTCCCTTCCTTCCTTTCACCTCAAATTATACTTCATTTATTGTTGGTGGTGGTGATGGTTTTTTTTTTAATATTTTGTTCTCTCCTCAGGCCCTGCCCCTCAACTCAACCCAAGTCTCCCTTTGCACACTACAAGATAGCTTGGCTGAAGAATCTGATCAAATTCTTAGACTAAAACTACCGGCTTTCCACTTTGCTGGTGGGGTAGTATAGTCATTTTTTTCCTAAGTCGCCATGTTCTCTGCTTCTTCTGCATTGCACGGTGGCATCTAACATGTGTAGGAAGCACACCTGTAATCTCAGCATTGAAGCCAAGTTTGAGGCCAGCCTGGGCTACAAGTAAAGCCAAGCTACGAACAAAGAAAGGCTCCTGATTTCCCTCCCCTTAGTGTGGGTTGTACTTATTACAGAATTCCAACAAATAACATACAGCAGAATTGATGTATAACAGTAAGGAAGTTACTGCCTCTTCTCTCTCCTACCCTGAGGCGAGTCAACTTCCCTGTAATAGGTTAGACTTAGTAAGGATTCTTCAAGGGCATGAAGATCAGCCTGGCACCTGGCAGCACATAAAGGAGTAGCTTGGCAGTGTTTGAATGCTATGGGGACCTGAGCTGAGGTGGGTGGAGCTCAGACTGGACTGAGGCCTGGCGGAGGCGTGGCTACAAACCTGCAAAAGTCGTGGGAATTGCAAGTTTCCTCAAGAGAGAGAGTTTGAGAGCCCACAGATCATTTCAGAAGACCATGCATGAGAGGATGCCCTATATAAACTAGGGGTCTTCATGTGACTTTCTCTTGCCCCCATGGATGGAACCAGTCTGCACACCAACAGAAGGCCATGAAGGCTGCAGAGACTGACATTGGCAGCAGAAGCAAAATGGCCGAAGGTACGCTAAAGAATGAGCAAAGCCTGAATCGAGCTCAGGTGGAGGAGACCATAGAAAGCTGGGACTGGTGGATGCTGGGGAATTGCTATTATAGGGCTTAAACCCTGACCCTTGAAGAACACACAGGCTTGATGAGACTGTGGAACTGATCACACAAACCTGCAAAGCTAGGCCCAGAGGAAGCTGAACCAAGCCGAACATAATTTTGCCATAATTGCCAGACCTATACTTTTAACCAAGATGCCCGAAAGGACCTGCCTTAGAGAATTTTAATATCCTTTCAAGAAAATTAAAGTGGGGTTGTTTAATGTTTTAAGTAAACATTTTCGGTTACACTTCCCCCTCACAAATACTCTCAAACAGGTAGCTTAAGGACCTACTACTGTTGGATAGAAGTGATTACTGTGTGATCCCTTCTGGTTGGACCCCTATGTTCATCAAACTCTATACAGTTGTGCCATAAATACCACCCTGAGAATGTTTTTCTATCAAAGGTAGTTAATCCAAGGACCAATATCCCGTAAATCTCCTCAACCTTGTAAAATGTATATGATAGTCTTTCACTCTTCCTCAGCTGGTGGACCTAGCCAGTCTCAAAAGATCATAAGGTCATACCCCAGCCAATGGGGAAAAAACACAGTCACTCTGTGGGTAGCCATGTGGATTTAGAAAGGCTGCCTTGAGAGAACTTTTTCCCAGCCTGGTAATGGCTGACTGGCTTGGCTGAGTTCACCTTCTCAGGCTGGTAATGGCTGGCTTCACTTTCTCAGCCTGACTTTCTTGGTAGACTTCACATCCTCTATACAATGTCAGTATGTTCTGATAACATGCTTCCTTGAGTCCTTTGACATAAATGCATTTTTACATGCCAAGTTCTTTGTGTCTATTGTATCTCAGACTACTGAGTCCTATGGGAACAGAAGGGGAGGATATCATATTCTAGTTGATTGATTGTTAATTGTAATCAATAGAACAGTTTGCTCAGCCTTTGTGATTGTGTTGCTATGGAAACTGAATCAAACCTCTCTGTACTGAACATAACTTGCTTGCTGGACTTATAAAAGGGGGCTGTGAAGTAAAGACAGGGCTCTTCAGTATTAACTGGGAGTCCTCCCGATCCCATGCTTCATCTTCATTTATTCAAATCTCAGCCTTAATTTCTTAATTTCCTTGTTTCTTTATTTCTTAATCCTCAAGCCCCCAGTCAATGACTCCCGGTCTTACCGGCAGGCTCCGGGAAGTGGTGCCCACTGTGGGAGCTTGATTAAGGGGGAGAAAGTGAAGGACAGTGCTGGAAAAAATCAAGTGCACACGGGAAAAGTGAGAGAGAGTGGTAAGTTATAATCAGGAGTAATAAATTATGGGGCAAGGTAGTAGTAGAATTCTTTTTGTACTGATGCTTAAAAATATGCTCAAAGCTAGAGGAGTAAAAGTGAGCCAACAGCAATTGCTTGGTTTCTTAGACTTTGTTGAAAAACTTTGTGGTTCCCGGAGGGAACAATTAATTTAGAGATTTGGAAAAAAGTAGGAGCTAAATTACAAGATCATTATGATGTTTTTGGACCTGAGAAGATTCCAGTGGATGCCCTTGGTCTTTGGAATTTGATTAAAGATAGTCTGGATCCAAGATATGAAAGAGAAGAAGCCCAATCCACATTGCAGTCATGCAGTGAGGGTTGTGACAAACTGAAAGTAAGTGAAAATCCATCAAGCTTTCCGCGGCCTCATATGAATGTTAACTCCTTGGTTGGAATAGCTGAGGATGATGATATTCTCAGCCCTGAAGAAGAGGTTGATTTGGAGGAGGAGGCTGAAAAATATCATAATGAGGACTGGCCTCCAAATCCACAACAAACTTTTGTAGGCTCAAAAAAGAAAAAAAGACGTCCAATCCCATTTAAACAAATTAAAGAGTTGAAAGAGGCTTGTGCACAATATAGTCCAACCGCACCTTTTACTTCAGCCATATTAGAAAATATTGCCTCTGATGCCCTTCCTCCTGAGGATTGGAAAAAATTGACACGAGCTTGCTTGTGTGTGTGTGGGGGGGGGGGGCAACTTACTATGGTGAACTGAATTTGCTGAACAATGCCAAAGAACTGCTGAATTAAATATGAGATCTAACAATACTGCAGTGTGTCACGAGCATTAGTGGGGTTAGAGCCAGGTTTCCTCAAATGTGTGTTGTTCATTACATGGATGATATTTTATTGGCTGATAAAAATGAGAGCAAGCTCTTACAGGCCTATGCACAACTGCAAGAAGATTTAAGAAGTAATGGATTAATCATTGCTTCAGAAAAGGTAGAGCGGGAGCCACCTTACAAATACTTGGGACATCAATTATATCCTAAGACTATTCTGCCACAAAAAAAAAAATCAAATTCGAAAAGATAATTTGTAGACTTTAAATGATTCTTCAAAAGTCATTGGTTGATATTAATTGGCTCAGACCATATTTAAAGATAGCAACAGGAGAGTTAAAGCCTCTTTTTGACATTTTACGAGGTGATTCTGATCCTTTGTCTAAAAGATGTCTGACTGATGAAGGAAGAATAGCTTTAGAAAAAATAGAATTGTCCATTGAAAATCAAACTATACATTATATAGATTATGAGGAACCTTGGAGAGCATATATTTTGCCTACAGCACACACCCCTACTGCTGTCTTATGGCAGAAAGGTCCTTACATTGGATGCATTTGCCAGTCTCTCTGCTGAAGTGATTACTCCTTATTCTGAGGCTGTAGCTATGGTCATACAATAATCTCGACATGGATCCAGAAAATATTTTGGTAAGGACCCTGATACAATAATTATTCCATTTAGTAAATTACAAATTGGTTGGTTGTTTCAAAATACTGATATTTGGCCAAAAGTGTTTGCTAATTTCACCGGACAGAGAGACAATCATTATCCCAAGAATAAATTATTACAATCTGCTAGTTTACATGAATTCGTGTTTCCAAACAAGCTGAGTCATAAACCTTTGCCTAATGCTGTTTTGGTGTTTACAGATGGTTCCTCCAGTGGTAAAGCTGTCTATATAATTGATGATGTTGAAACTGTGTTGTCTTTCCTCCCTCTTCAGCTCAAGTGATAGAATTGAAGGCAGTAACAGTCATTTTTGAAAAATTCTAAGATGTTCCTTTCCATCTTTATACTGACGGTCAATATATATCATGAGCCTTAGTTATACTTCAAACAGTCTCTTATTTAGGTACAAAAAATAGTCAAAATTTACAATTATTTCAACAGATTCAGTTAAATATTACATGTAGAATTTATCCCTTTTTTGTGGGACATATAAGGGCTCACATGAATCTTCCCAGACCATTGGCTGAAGGTAATGCTGAGCAGATGTAGTGATACAAAAGACCCTTATAGCATTAACTAATGTAGAGATGGCCCAGCGATCTCATCAAAACAGTAATAGTTTAAGACAACAGTTTAACATTCCTAGAGAAGCTGCTCGTCAAATAATTAAACAATGTCCTCAATGTCCACAATATTCTTTTTTTTTTGGTTTTTCGGGACAGGGTTTCTTTGTGTAGCCCTGGCTGTCCTGGACTCACTCTGTAGACCAGGCTGGCTTTGAACTCACAGAGATCCACCTGCCTCTGCCTCCCGAGTGTTGGGATTAAAGGCGAGCATACGGCACCACCGCCCGGCCACAATATTCTTTAGTACCTCATTATGGAGTTAATCCTAGAGCTTTAGTACCTAATCAGTTATGTCAAATGGATGTAACTCATACATCTGAATTTGGTAAATTGAAATTTGTGCATGTTAATATTGATATTTTTTCAGGATTTATCATTGCTTCAGCGTTAACCAGAGAAGCCACGAAACATTATTAGTCATTGCTTTGAAGTGCTTTGCCATGCTTTGTCTTCATTTATTCATATCTCGGCCTTAATTTCTTAATTTCCTTGTTTCTTAATCCTCGAGCCCCCGGTCAATGACCCCAGGTCTTACTGGCAGGCTCTGGGACCACTCCCTGCATTAGACTAAAAATCAGGTGAACTTCCAGCCCCAGTGTGTTTGCTAGGCCAGCTTGCAAAAAGAAGTTGCCTTGGCAACTATGATGGGTAATTTTTGGTTGTCAACTAGACTGCACCAGGATTTAACCAAAACCCATGGCTGGGCACACGTGTGAAGTGTGGAGATCTACTTCCAATCTGGATCTTTAAGGTGGGAAGATCCCTCTTTAGTATGGACTATGTCTTCTGTTGGCAGACTATATAAGGACATGGAAGAAGGACGTCTTCTCTTTGCCTGCTTGTTCTTGCCTCTCTAGCATGCTCATTTCTTCACTGATACTAGAGCTTTCTTCTTCAGATTCCAGCATATCTTGAAGACCAGCTGAGACATTCGGCCTCATGAATGGAGGAACTACTGGATTCTTGTACCTTCCATTCATAGGCAGCCATTGTTGGATTAAGTGGACCACAGCTTGTAAGTCATTCTAATAAATTCAATTTCTCTCTCTAGAGAGAGAGATTCACTTTGGGTGTTTATTTATGTGATGCCAAGAATATTCTTTCTAACACGTGACCGTCTAATGCACAGGTTTGTTTTGGCACAGGGGAAATCCAGGTGCCTTCTTGGGAGTTATTAGTCTCATTAATAAAAGAATTTAAGAATAGATTCAGATGGAAACTTGGGGATAATTGTTAGCATGTAAAGAAATTTCCTCAGAGCAGGCAAGCTGTAAATCTCAACTGCTTCCCAGAGGAGGAGCGTGAAGGAGAGAAGGGAGAAAGCCACCCTGTTGAAGTCAGTGTGAAGTCAATCAGGCACATGATGGACAAGCTGCCACAGGTCAGTGAGGGAGGCTTTAAAGACAGGGTAAGGAAGCCCGAAGTGCCTGAAAAACACACTTAAGTTCTGGCCAGTGTGGTAGAAGTTAGGCCATTTTAGTGAATTGGTAGGCAGTTCAGATTAGCATCTGGCAGCACACAAGGAGGAACTTGACGTCCTTTTAACCTGCTGAAATGGACAAAGCCCAATTGAGGCTGGACGATATGCCCTGTTGAAGGGGCATTGCTAAGAAACTGAGCAAGATGTGCAGATGACGTTGGTTGCTGTGAGAAGCAACAGGACCGCTAGACATCTCGAGAGATTTTTGTGGACCCTGGAGACCACCAAAGGATCCTGAGATGATGTGATATATAAGCCAGAAAGCTCCACACAGTGCTCTCTTCCTCCTGCCCTCATCAACTGAGAAGTTATGCCAGAGAAATGCATAGCAAGGTATGACATAATCAAGCCATTAGGCTGCAATGGTCATAAACTGAAAGGTGGAGTCCAGAGAGGAAGACTTTTCACTGCAAGTTAGCCTGAGTAAGATCTTTTGCCGTAATTCAGCCTATTAAGGCTGGCAGCAAGCAGGCGTAATTCGGAAGCTGCTCGGATGTTGTTTTGAGAAGCTTTAGGCCTAGGCAGGCCTAGAGGAGACTGTGGAGGTGAGTCTCAGCTGATGGAGGAAGCCAAGTTCAAGTTTGGTGGTCAAAATACACTGGTCTCATAAACCAGACACAATTTAGCGGTTGAAATTAGCTCCAGAAAAACTGGCCATACGAACTGGTAAAGTTATGCCCAAATGGATATTGAGCTTTGAAAGGGATTGCCTTTTGGGACTGCTGTAAAACCAAGTCACTCTGAACGGACCTACACTAAAAATATTAATATCTTTTTAAGAAAGTTAAAATTGTCATAGTTAGGTGTTCATAGATAGGTATTAGGATGTTCTTAGATTATAAAGATAATAGGTTTTAGATTATAGGTTTTAGGTTATAGAATTTAGGTATTTTATAGGTGTTTGTTAAGTATGAATAAATATAAGTGTTTTAAATAAAAATTTTCTGTTACAGTCCAGCATCTGAAAGAAAGAAACAGAGGAAAAATAGTTTCACCTTTCTGACTATTAGGAACTGCATTGGAGGTGGGGGATCAGAGGATTCTGGGAAGGAGCTGTACTGCATCTCACTAAAGAGAAAGTTATAAAAATTGTGCCACCTATCTCTTTAGCATTGCTTAAGGTAAGTGAAGAACCAGCTTGCCTCCATCTTAGGCTTAAAAGCCATCTTACAGTAAAGACAAACTAAGTTCATTCCTGTTTATGATTAAATCTCTGTTTCTCAAGGATTGGGCCAGGCCTATAACCTTAACTACAAATGGTCCTCTACTGCCTGTTCCAGGAATCACAACCATGTCCTCATTTAAAACAGTTGTTTGTAACTGCCTTGCAACCTTACCTTAAGGGTATATGGGTATATATGCAACCACAAGGGTATATGACCACTTATGACAGCCTTGTTATTTACACCTTGCAAGCATGTCTTTTATTCAGGAGGTTGTAAGACTAACTTGTCATAGTTATTGTCTGTTCCTGCAACCCGGCCTATTTTTCACACCAAATTCCCCATTTGAAAACCCCCTTCCCCTGAACTATAAAAGCCTTGTCTTCCTCATGTCCAATGCTGACCTCTCAAACCCTGACTTACGGAGAGGCAGCCAGTGCACATGAATACAAAAGTTTGCTTTAATTAATGGCCATGATGATTTGGGTCAGTGGTCTTTCTCCTCCCATCTTTGAGATTAACAGTAAGCCTACCTTCCTAGGGGTAGTCTCTCCTCCCTGAGGGATTCTCTATGGCCATTTGACTGCCCCCCATCCACAGTCAGAATGTAGGTCTCCACTCGGGGGACAGGGATTCTATTCTCATGTCCAGGAGTTTCTACTTTAGTGCTAGTCTTAACTGTAACATGAATGACTCCAGTTTGATTTCTAACTGTGCCTGTTGGGTTCTGAAGTGGCTTGGTCCCAACACTGGCTTCCAATTTTTATTTAACAGCTGCAAGTTTTCTCCCTGGGGCTTTTGGAGGGAATGCGGCTTTGCTGACGTGTCTGTTCTGTAATTTGGGCTTCCAAAATAAGAAAAAATAAATTTGTGTTGTTCTAAGTGCCAAGTTAGTGGTCATTCATCACAGCATCACTATGAAACAAATATATTTGTTTTTATCTAAACTTTACACAATAGCCAGGCTTGGTGGTGCAGGTCTGTGATCTCGGCTCTAGGGGTGGGGGATGGGGGGATTGGGATTCAACTTTAGGGTCATACTTTCATATGCAGTAAGTACAAGGCTAACCTGGGCTACAAGAGACTATATCAAAGAGAAGAGTTAAGAGGAGAGAAAGGAGAAGAGAAGGAGATGAGAGAAGAGAGGAGGAAAGGCGAGGAAACAAGGGGAGGGAGTGGTAAGGAGGGAGACAGGAGAGGGAGAAGGAGAAACAAACTTGCTCTCAGTCTGCTTATAATGCAAAGAACCAACTTTGGATAGTTGCAAATGAAACAACTTTGTGTCCACTAGAGAAAAGATTAGAAGCTAAAACAAAATTAGGACAAACAAGTAGTTTCAGGTTTCTGCTGGAGAAAGAAAAACAAGTTCATGTCATTTCATTTAGCGTGTGACTTTGCACAAATTCCAGAACTCATTTAATTGGGTCAGGAGAAACCAAGCTAGAAAATAGAAGCCAGGCTGACAGGGAAAGCAGTTTTGCTCCACCTTCCATTTGGAGAAACAGCCCCAACCAGCAGAGAATAGTGATTGAGAGGAAGGGTGTGGTGGCAAAGGCCTTTAATCCCAGCGCTCGAGAGGCAGAGGCAGGTGGATCTCTGTGAGTTTGAGGCCAGCCTGGTCTACAGAGTGAGTTCCAGGATACTCAAGATACACAGAGAAACCCTGTCTGGGGTGGGGGGGGGAGAGGAGGAGGAGGAGGAAAAGAAAAAGAGAAGACATTAACTAGGAGTAGGAAGCAGGCAAGGCATCTTAAAATCTGGGAATGGAGGGGGTCACTCTCAGTACAGTTCTCCTGTTGGAAGGACAGAGTCACACACTTGAATTTGTGTGTTTCATTGTGAAGATGCTGAAATGGCAAGTCTATAGAGCAACAAACACTCCCGGTTCTCTGAGATGCAAACATCAGGGAATCATTAATCCTTAAAGTCCATCCAATTCCCCAAAGTGCTCAGGAGTTCTGCCTGGTCTTGGAAGTTTAATCAGCTCACAGAGCATAAGGGACCACATTCTCCAAACCCAGACCATTCTCAGGAGCCTTTCCTCTCTTGGAGGCAAAGAATGCATATTTTTCCAGTTACAAAAATAACAAATGCTCAACAGATAAAGACTGAAAAATTGAAAAAGCACAAGAAAATTAAAGGGGGAAAAAGTCACCATGATTCTAACTCTGATATATTGAAATACATTTATCTCATGGTTTATATTAGAGCAGACACATATTACATAGGAAGAGAAACCAGAACTTTAATTATTTATTTATTTATTTTATTTTTTTGTTGTTGTTTTTCAAGACAGGGTTTCTCTGTGTATCCTTTTGCTGTTCTGGACTCACTCTGTTGACCAGGCTGGCCTTGAACTCACAGAGATCCACCTGCCTCTGCCTCCCGAGTGCTGGGATTAAAGGCATGCACCACCATGCTCAGCCAGAACTTTAAATTTTTATTTTATTTTATTTTATTTTGAGACAGTGTCTCACTATGTAACACAGGCTAGCCCAGATACTGCTATGCAGACAAGGCTGGCTCAAATTCAGAGAGCCACCTGACTCTACCTCCTACGTGTAAGGATTAAAGATGTGTGCCACCAAGTATTGTGGTATATACAAAAATGCAGGTGGGCAGGAGGTCTGACGTGAAGGAGGTTTATTTGGGGACAAGGGGGGAGAGAGAAAAGTTAAAGGCCGGGAAGAGGGTTGAGGCAGACAGACAGATGGGGGTAGAGCCATGAAGGCAGAGAAGGACAGAAAGAGAGAAAAGGAGGGGGAGGGAGGCAAGAGAGGAGAGAGGCTGAGAGTGGCCAGGGATCCTTACATCCGGAGTGTACTTGTTATATGATCACCTGTAAACTAAACACTAAGGTCCAGTTATTTTTATTTACATGTATCCGTGTGTGTCATGTGTGTACTAGTGCCCATAGGAGCCAGAAGAAGATGCCAGGTCCCCTGGAGCTGGAGTTACAAATGGATGTAAGTTGTTTGACCCAGGTACTGTGAACCTATCTCTGCCCTTCTGGAAGAGCAGCAGGACTCTTAACTGCAGAGGCCACTCTCCCCATCTAGAGCTTTTAATGTAACTATAAATGCATGACTTTAGGCCAAACCAGCAGCTGAGCATGGTGACACACATCTGCAGTCCCAGCACCTGAGTGTCATAAAGATGATAATATATACTTGTAATCCCATCTATTTAGAGGCTGAGGCAGGAGGATTGGGAGTTCAAGGTCAGCCTGGACTACTCAGCCAGGCCCTTTCTCAAAAACTAAAAATAAAAGAGCTATGGTATTTTGGGGGGATGGTTTTGTGCACTGTGTATTCAAATGCTGATTTCTGTGCCCCGAGATCTGGCTGTAGTCTGGACACTGGCATTGGCTTTTCTGAGGAGCATTTCTTGTCTCAATGTTGTGTAAAAATTGTTCTCCATCATCTCTGATTGGTTAATAAAGAGCTGAGCAGCCAATAGCAGTGCAGGAGAGGGAGTAGAGACTCCCGGTCCCAGGGAGGGGGTCCCAGGTGGAGAAGAGAGGGGGAATCACAAGGAGTTGGTCACTGTGAGGACACAGATGGAGCAGGAACAGCCAGGGCGAGTCTAAGTTGGCAGGTAACAGGACATGTGGCTGGGAAGTAGGCCAAGGCCAGCATAGTCAGGTTAGTTTAGATTGAGCTGAGAGTCTGCCCAGTTATAGTGCCTAAAGCCATTATTTGTAAATATAATAGGTCTCTGTGTCGTTATTTGGGAGCTAGAGCAGGCAGAGGAAAGACCATACTTTTAATTTTACAGGGTGAAGTTCTATGATGAATACTTTGTCCAGCATGTTACTGAAAACCTCAGTCCTCACTGCAGACGGAAGGAAGGAAGGAAGGAAGGAAGGAAGGAAGGAAGGAAGGAAGGAAGGAAGGAA
>CAJQZJ010032563.1:12841103-12878605 GCA_907164525.1 Lophiomys imhausi | reverse complement strand
GAAGGAAGGAAGGAAGGAAGGAAGGAAGGAAGGAAGGAAGGAAGGAAAAATGCATTCACTCAGCTATCCAACCTCCTGTTGTTCCTCTTTCCTCTCAAAGTGGTATAGGTACCAAGGATGATTATTCATAGTTTCTTTTCTGGCCAGGCCAGACATCTGTAGAAGTCATCAAGCATTCAGACTGCAATGCTGTGGGTGAAAGACAAGGGCAGAAACGGAAGCCGGAGGACGTCAGCCTCTGCCTAGTGACCAGTCCACCTGAGGCCAAACATGTGGGAGCAGCCTCTTCTGGCTTTGAGCCATGCCCTCACAGCTCCACATCTTGTGCAGTCGTTTGGGGAAAGGGCTGTCTCCTGCTGACCCGGGGCAGGGAAGAGGGGGGACAAGAATCTTTAGGCTGGGAGTGGGTTTGAAGACTCTGCTTGAGGACACTGTGCTGCTCTCTTTTCAAAACCCTGCATTTAAAGAGGCAGTCCGCTGGGCGTGGTGGCACAGGCCTTTAATCCCAGCACTCGGGAGGCAGAGGCAGGCGGATCTCTGTGAGTTTGAGGCCAGGTCTACAAAGTAAGTCCAGGACAGTCAAGGGTACATAGAGAAACCCTGTCTTGAAAAACCTATTAGAAAAAAAAAAAGAAGAAGCAGTCCATTTTATCTAAGTTCAAAAGGGCTAATGACAAATCTAGGAGTGAGAAGTGCAGGCATGCATGTATGTACATACATGTTATCCATAACATGTACCGTTGGGTGTGGCTCCAGAGTAACGGGATCAGAACAGGTGAGATCCAAGCAAGTCCAAACCCCAGGAATCTTGAAATTGAGACTGGAAGGCATGGGACAAGCTCTCTCTCTGTTTCTGCCTGCCTCGGGAGCAGGTGGACACAGCCGGAAATGGCTACCTTCCTTGTGGCATGTAGAAACACCCCATAAGTCGTCATAGATGAGCTCAGTCATGTATCCAGTGTCTGAGACCTTTTCCCAAGTAAATATAGCATTGCCAGCCTCTCAATCGCAGCATTCACCCCCAAATATCCCTCCCCACTTCCCACGGTTCAAAAAGCCCTCGCCCATCTCAGAGTTCAGGAGTTAATAGACTTAGAGGAGATTTAGAGATTTAGGGAAAACTAAGACCATCATGACACCTAAGCTAAAAATAAACGAAACCTGGTTCACCAAATAGCTGCCTCAGAGCTGTGATTCTGCCTGAAGGAATTTCTGCTTTCTCCAACTATGCCGGCACTTTCCTGAACCTGCCATGTTTTCTCTGGCAGGGAGCACCGGTCTCCTGGGACTCATGCAGCAGCCAGCATGACCCAGCCTTCGTTAACGCTTGCACGACTGTGGGGGAAACCAGTGGGCCCCCAACTGCATTCTCAATTTCTTTCAAGACCCAGACACTCCAATCTACCCCACGACCGCCCACTGTGCTACAATGTACAATTTGTGCATTGTCAAAAAAGCATAATATATAAGGCCGGGCGGTGGTGGCGCACGCCTTTAATCCCAGCACTTGGGAGGCAGAGGCAGGCGGATCTTTGTGAGTTCGAGGCCAGCCTGGTCTACAAAGTGAGTCCAGGACAGCCAAGGATACACAGAGAAACCCTGTCTCGAAAAACCAAAAAAAAAAAAAAAAAGCATAATATAAAACGTGTTCAAAGAGATATGTGGAAATTATTTATAGCTGTAGTCCCAGATACTAAAGACACTGAACTTTATTGATCATGAAGGGCTGTGGCAGGCAAACATGGTGCCAACAGGCGATGGCCTTCACCTTGCCCTCTCCCTTGCTAAAAACCACTAGATTGCATTCCTAAAGCTAGCCCCAAGTTCTATTCCCTCATTGGGCCACTGACTCATCCCTGAGACTAAACACCAAGGTCCAACAATCAAAACTCATTATTTGGTTAACATCAGGGTTTAACAACTTACCCTAGCACAGACTCCCCTTTTTCTCCTTAAAAACCCACTCCTGCAAAAAAACAAAAACAAAAACAAACCACCTGCTGCTGCTGCTGCCTTTGTAGCCACTCCCAACCCTCCTGCTTGCCACTCCATGGTAATAAATCTCCTTTGTGCTGAGGATTTGGTGTGTGTGTGTGTATATCCTGTACCAACTCCAAGGGGGGCCACCCTCAGTTACAGAGAGTTTGAAGCCAGCCTGGGTAATTTAGTAGGACCCTTTCTCAAAAAGAAAATTATGTGAGGCTAGTGTAGTGCATAATAAATATGAGGCAGAATAGAGAGGGAAAATTATAGGGAGGGGAAGGAGCCCTATAGTCTCTTCTTGGCTAAGCGTCAAAGACTCTAGCACAATTAATGTTTTCTTTGAATGGGGCTCACCTAGGGACAATATGGATTTTATATAGAGATATTTTCACGTGAGAATGGTAAAATAGCAATAAACCAGGAATAAAGACTGAGCTGACCTTGAGTACAGCTACATTCCTTTCCCAGATATTTTCTGAGACTCTCGCCAACAGGGCTAATAACGTTGTTTACGGTGAAGACTTCCTTATTCCCTACATCCACAAGCAATGATTTCATGATAGCTTCAGAAGTCACCCAGATTCTATGGACTATTGTGAAACAATAAAATACACCTGTCCTTCAATAAGACTTGAACATTATCTTGCTATTTCCCCACATGTCTTTTAGGTGGCTCAGTTGGTAGATACCTTCCCAGAATGCACAAAGCCCTGGTTTGATTCTAAGAATGGCATAAAACTGGCTGTGATGGCATACTCCTATAATCCTAGCCTTCAAGATCTAGAGGCAGAAAGATTAGAAGCTGGAGGTTATTCTTAGCCACATGTAGAGCTGGAAGCCAGCTTAGCTGCATGAGACCCTGCCTCAAAAAGAAAAAAAGCCTTCCAGTATACTCAGACTTTGTTCATATTGACTGGTCCTGAAGTGCTTTTCTGTGAGATAATCAAGTGTCTTAGTTACTTTTCTATTGCTTTGACAAAACACATGACCAAGGCAACCTACAAAAACAAAACAAAACAAAACAAAAAAACCATTTAATTGATTTAATTGGGGCTGCAGTTTTAGAGGATTAGAGTCCTTGATGGGCAAGCAAAGGCATGGCCGCAGGAACAGCTGGGAGCTCATACCTTGGTCCTCAAACAGGAGGCAAAGCAAGAGCCCAGTGGTAATGAAGCCAGTCTGTCAAAATCTCAAAGCCTGCCCCTAGTGACACACCTTCCCCAACAAGTCGACACCTCCTAATCCTTCCCAAACAATTCCACCAACTGGGGACCAAGTATTCAAACATAATTATGCCTTTGGGGGCCATTCTCACTCAAACCACCACACCAAGACTCTAGCTTTACGTGAGTCAAGATCTCTGAAAAAGTACACTTCAGGCTGCAGAGTCAGGAGAAAGAAGCCATGTTTCTGTCCCTTCTGGCACTGACAAATCTATATTTTTGCAATATAGTATATAATGTTCAAGTACAGTATATATTATGCTTACATTATTTACCAATACAACATGATACCAGTTATGTATAAGATGATATATATAATGTTTATTATGATCTATAAGTACATAAATACAATTTAAATGCACTATGTAATTTGATGCTCACCCCTCTATTTTTCAAAACAAAGTAGGTCACTGCTATGTCTATAGTTCTGAAGGATCTTTGCTTAGAAATATAATGGAACTGCTTCATTATCTCAGTAACAACCTTCCCCAATAGGAGGGCTCATAGATTTATTTTTATTTATTTATTTTAGGATTTTCAAGACAGGATTTCTGTGTAACAGCCCTAGTTGTCCTGAAACTCACTCTGTAGACCAGGCTGGCTTTGAACTCACAGAGGTCCACCTGCCTCTGCCTTCCAAGTGCTGGGCTTAAAGGCATGTACCACCACACCCAGCCATTACAGACAGTTGTAAACTGCCACATGGGTGCTGAGATTTGAACCCAGTCCTTTGAAAGATCAGCTAGTGCTCTTAACCACTGAGCCATCTCTCCAGTCCCAGCTAATAGATTTTTTCCTTTTTTTTCTAATATATTTTTTATAATCTCAGCCAAGGTACAGTAATTTGCTTCCCTGGTGTCTTGCTTGGGTTATTTGGTTTGTTTAAGTTTTAGCTTATGTATTGACTGTATTGGTGTTCTGTGCCAACTTGACACAAGCTGGAGTCATCAGAGAGGAAGGAGCCTCAGGTGAGAAAAATGCCTCCATGAGATCCAACTATAAGGCCTTTTCTCAATTAGTGATCAATGGGAGAGGGTCCAGCCCATTGAGGGTGGTGCCATCCCTGGGCTGGTGGTCTCTGGCTCTTTAAGAAGGCAGGCTGAGCAAGCCAGGGGGAGCAAGCCAGTAAGCAGCACCCCTCCATGGCCTCTGCATCAGCGCCTGCCTCCAGGTTCCTGCCCTGTTTGAGTTCCTGTCCTGACTTCCTTCAGTGATGAAGTATGATGTGAAAGTATAAGCTGAATACTGTTTCCTCTCCAACTTGCTTTTTGGTCATGGTGTTTTGTTACAGCACTAGAAACTCTAAGACAGATTATTTATAAGTTTGTATAGAGAATTCATAAACAGATCTGGTTTGCTGCACACCTGCTGTCACCAGTGGAAGCCTGACAGTGAACAGATGGCCCACTAAAGTGAGTGAAGGATGTCTAACAAACGGGGGAGGCACTGAGGTGTAAGCTTGGCACAGGGAAACCAGCTAGGGATAGGAAACAGGGCCTCAGGATGACTCTACACCTAGGACATTTCATTATTTCCATTTTCCCACTGCCTGAGAGTCAAATACTTTGTACATGTTTAGTGTCTTCTATGGCTTGCCTTTGCCTTCGGGAGGCTTGTTTTATGCTTGCTTTGTGGAACATTTTACATTGTAAACACATCACTGTTGGTTTGTTGTCCCAAATTTTTCAGTAGGTGTCTTAGGGTTTCTATTGCTGTGATGAGACACCATGACCACGGCAACTCTTATAAAGGAAAACATTTAACTGGGGCTGGCTCACAGTTTCAGAGGTTCAGTCCATTATCATCATGGTGGGAAGCATGGCGGCATGCAGGCAGACCTGATGCTGGAGGAGGAGCTGAGAGTTCCACATCTAGATCCAAAGGCAGCAGAAGGGGACTCTGTGCTACCCTGGGTGCAGCTTGAACATAGGAGACCTCAAAGTCCCCAGTGACACACTTCCTTCAACAAGGCCACACCTACTCCAGCAAGGCCATACTCCCTAATAGTGACACTCCCTATGAGCCAAACATTCAAACACATGAGTCTATGGGGGCCATTCCTTTCAAACCACCACCATAGGTTTATTCTTTTTTTCTAGGTACTGCTGTTTTGATACACAGGAGTTTAGAATAGTACTGCAAGCTATTAATCTTCATCTGTCTTTTAGAAAGACGTTCTGGGGACTGGAATGAGAAAGATCCCCCATAGGCTCACGTATTGGAAGATTTGGTCCCTAGTTAGTGGTTCTGTTTGGGAGGTTATGAAACTTTCAGGATGAAAGTCTTGTTGGAGGAAGGTACGTCACTGGGGACAGGTTTGAGAGTTTATAACCTCCACCTACTTGTAGCTCGAGGCCTCTGCTTTTGTGGTTGAAGTGTGATCAGACAGCTTCCTGCTCCTGCTGTCTGCTGACATGCCTTCACATCATTATGGACATCTAGTCCTCTGGAGCCAACAGCCAAAATAAACTATTTATTCTGTGGCCTTTGGTCCTGATAGTTTACCACAGCAACAAAAACATAACTGGCACAGATGACAACTTGAGAAAGACTATAAATTATAAATGGCATTAATTACCTATTAAAGAATTGCTTTCCTAACCTCTAAAGTGTATCTTCTTTTTTGGTAGACCAGAGTGGCCTCGAACTCACAGAGATCTGCCTGCCTATGCCTCCCAAGTGCTGGGATTAAAGTCAAGTGCCACTGCTGCCCTCCTTAAAGTGTGTCTTCTTCATCAGAGCTGGAGTTATAACTTTTCTTGTAAATTAATATTCATGCTAACCCTGAAAAAAAAACTGCATTTGTTTCTTCTCCCTATAGAATGCTTTGAATTTTTGAAGCACATGTTGTCAGCGTGAATCACTGCATTGCCTGACCTGAAGTCAGGAAGTAGGCTCTGCCTTTTCCTGGGGCTGGGACCTGAAACCAAAGCTTGCACACGCCCGGCAAGTGGTGCGGCACAGAGCTCAAGTCCCAGTGCCAGGGCGGTGGTTGTTACTTTAATTGAGTTTGGTTCTGACACTGGCTGCACGGACACAGGGTCAGAGCTCACAGGTTAAGGGGGTTAAGTCCCACAGGACACCTCAACTTTAGATGCCAGTCCCAATCTGGGCATCTGGTACTTCTGCCCAGCATCCTATGAGCCAGAGGTCCCCGCAAGCCCCTCCTCACTTTTCACATTTCCTTGAATGGCTCAATGATTCCACTGAAAAACTTATGTTTAGCACTCTAAGGGACATCAGTGGCAAGATCCCTGAACTACCCAGATCCAAGGATGTCCAAGTCCTCCATAAAGATAGTATGTTGGTGGCTCTGTGGGTAAAATGTTTCCCATTCAAACATGAAGACTTGTGCTTGGACCCCTGACACCCACATAAAAAGGTGGGTGTGGCCACATGCACCTGTAGTGCCAAAGTTGGTGGGATAGAGCCAGGCAGATCCCCTGTGTTCTCTGGCCAGCTAGTCTCAGTTCAAAGATCTTATCTCAAAAAAAATGAGGCCGAGAGGAAGACATCTGGCATCCCTCTGTGGCCTCCACATACATGAGCACAAATGTACATGCCAAAGAACACACATACACACATAAAGATGGCGGGGCATTTGTGTGTAACCCATGTGCATACACCCCATACACTGTGAATCATCTGGATTACTTGTTCTACCCAAGGCGATATAAATCTGATGCCAATAGTTATTACATTGTGTCATTAGGAATATGTGTTGGATCCCCTAGAACTGGAGTTACAGACAGTTGTGAGCAGCTGTGTGGGTACTGGAACTCAAATCCCAGCCTTTTGGAAAATCAGCCAATGCTCTTAACAGCTAAGCCATCTCTCCAGCCTTGTGTTCTTCCCCTAGAACACTTAAATGATTTTCACAGGGCAGTGGTAGTGCATGCCTTTAATCCCACACTCGGGAGGCACAAGCAGAGGCAGATGGATCTCTGTGAGTTCAAGGCCAGCCTGATCTACAGAGTGAGTTCCAGTATAGCCAGGGCTACACAGAGAAACTGTGTCTCAAAAACAGTTTTTTTCTGTGTTGTCCATGGAATTGAACCAAAAGCCTCCTGCTTCATTCTAGTCAAGTGCCCTTCTTCTACCAACCTATATCCCTAACCTGTAAAATGCTTCTGATCTTTGGTTGGTTGAATACACAGATATAGAAACTATGGGTATAGATAGAGGCCTACTCTGTTCTATTAGCTTTACACAGCCCTTTAGTATGAAAAGGCTTCTTTCTTTCTTTCATTTTTGTTTTTTGGTTTTTCGAGACAGGGTTTCTCTGTGGAGCCCTGGTTGTCGTGGAACCCCCTCTGTAGACCAGGCTGGCATTGAACTCACAGAGATCCACCTGCCTCTGCCTCCCGAGTGCTGGGATTAAAGACGTGTGCCACCACTGCCTGGCGTGAAAGGCATTTTCAAAGACAAAATACATAGAATTTCGTTGCAGGTCACTGTGAACAGCTAGTTTGGCATAGATTTTGATGATAGGAGGGACTAAGTCAGAGTCAGTTAAGTTATCCTCTCCAAGAATTTCATTCTTCCTATTATTAGACAAAAAGTATTTTTAAAATGATGGTAATTACGTCTTGAATTTTGTCAGCATACATTTTGTGGAGATGTATGTATTTTATCATATAAGCACTTACACAATACACTCAGCTTTGCTTTTAGTCAATGAAGCTCTGATATTTTCTACCTGGCTCTTAACAGAGTGTGGACCTAGACGCTGTTCAGCGAACTGTAACTGTGATGATATCGTTTATGGTTAGACAACATGGCTGATAAGATATCTGGTATGGGCCACGATGGCTGACACTGGGTATGCGGGGTAGCCTATCAGTCAGCCCCAAAATGGCTGACACTGGGCATGCGGGGTAGCCTATCAGTTAGGCCCAAAATGGCTGACACCAGTTGTTCATGGGTTTTGTCGGGTATTTAAGGTTTTAGTTTGTTTTCATTTTATGTGTATGGATATTTACCTGCATATGTATGTGCACCATGCCTGGTACCCACAGAGGTCGGAAGATGGCGTCTGATCTGCTGGAACAGGACCTAGGGATGGTTGTGAACCATCATATGGGGGCCAAACCCAGATCCTCTGGAAGAGCAGCAAGTGCTCTCAACCAGTGAGCCACCTCTCCATCCCACCCCACCCCCCTTTTCAATTTTTGTGTTGCATTTGGTTTTGAAGGACTGCATATGCACAGACTTGGATTCTTTTTGTAAGAGTGGGGCTGTGACGTTCCTAACTGATAATGTCTCAGGAGAAAGCATAGAGATAAGCAGTAGGTACTCAGTAATACCCTTGCCAACCTTGTAAGTCACCAGGAGGTCACTCTCATGGCCCAACGCTGGGCTGTGATAACCCCCATTATGGTAAAATCTCACTCAGAGCTTACAAGTACACATGTGTGTATCTGAGGCTCAGAGACAATATGGTTTCTGGACTCAGATTCTTTGGCTTTGAACCTCACCTCTGCCATGTACTAGCTCTGTGGCTTTGGGGAAACTGTATGCTTTCCTGTGCCTTGAGGATCCTACATAGCATCACCATTTTGCAGGTATGCCTATGAGTAAATAATGTTAGTTTCATTTTTAGGCCTGACACTGTTACATTGTTAACTGTATGTCATTTAATATACAGTTAGACCCCATCACATGTAACTTCCTTTATGGTGGGGGTCTTGTTTTCTTGCCTCGTTTCTAATCCCAGTGACTTGAGACCCAACACACCCCACAGTGCTCAACCACAGTAAATTCTAGTGGTGGGTCTACAAGGTGGCACACACCTGTAGTCAGTCCCAGAGGGATCCCAAATGTCTGAGGCAATCAGGGTGAGCCCTGATTCAAACAAAAACAAACCCTCCAAATAATGGTCAGTATCCATGGCATGTAAATATAGTCTTGTTTTACTAGTCAGCCCACACCCCTGTGGAGGGCTGAAAGAAAGAGACCATGAAACTTAACAGGGGCGTATGCCCAACCCCACCTTCCTCACCTGATGTTTGAGCTCAGAGATGCTACCAGGCCACCCTTTCTTTAGGGTCCTTGACCTTTGGGATCTACCATCTGATCTCTGTATGTCACCTGGCACATACACCTGAACTTAAGGTCACACCTCGTCCCCACATACACATGCCCAAGACTCTGCTAGAGTGGTCACTTGTTCCCTATCCCACTGGCCCAAGCCCACCATACACACGGTACTTAACCATAAGAAAGTCTGAAGTCTCAAGAGAGGCTATAAAACCAAAAATTTCGTGGGGGTTAGCAATGACTTGTTAGTATGACTTGACAAAGGCTTGCTATTAAAAGCTGGCATGATGCCGGGCGGTGGTGGCGCACGCCTTTAATCCCAGCACTTGGGAGGCAGAGGCAGGCGGATCTCTGTGAGTTCGAGGCCAGCCTGGTCTACAAAGCGAGTCCAGGACAGCCAGAGCTGTTAACAGAGAAACCCTGTATCAAAAAAAAAAAAAAAAAAAAAAAAAGCTGGCATGATAACTAACCTATACAAAAGAAATGCAAATTGAAAAACAAATAGTGCAAAACCTGAGCCTTTAGTTGACACTCTGGAAAGTTGCTGAGGTAGGAAAAAAGAAGTGTCTCTATGCCTGTGGGCAAACCATGCTCCTCCTTTGATTGGCTGATGGGTTATCCAAGAGGTGGAATTTCCCGGGGCTGAGGCAACTCAGGGGCACTAATCAAGTAGCTGGAGACAACAGAACTGATTTGTTATCAGGCCTGGAGGTCAAAAGTCAGAGAACCCTCCAGAGAACCCTCCGTAGCAGCCGGCCACCCCAGCTTCTGGTTTGCGTCTTTGGCATCCCTTGGCTTGTAGAAACCTCATTCTGTTACTCACTGGGTGAGTCCTTTGTCACAGGCAAGATGGTATGAGAGGGGAGCATGGAGGAAGAAAGAAAACTATCAAATGTCTTTCTTATACTAAAAGTCTAGGTCTAAGTATATAGATGTATATATATAGACATGTACATAACATTGTAGTTGGAGACTTAAGGGCCACCCCACATGCTAGGTTCAGCCACCCATTCCAAGTGCCAACCAAAGAGGGGGGTGAAAACCAGAATGATAAATTCAATGCAACCACACTGCGAAGAGGCAGAGATACAGGGCCGTAGTGATCCAAGCCCATCTTTGGGGTCCTGAGATGAGTGTTAGGCCTAAACAGAGGAGGAACTGGGGCAAGGGATGTGCACAACTGAGCAGTCCTGTAGAAAGGTGTGATGACTGTCGTCTCAGGTCTGGTTCGGCAAGGAGGTCGAAGCACTTAAAGTAGTTCTCAACAGGTGGGACATGACCCCTTGAGGAAGACCGACCCTTTCAAAGGGGTCGACGAAGACCACTGGAAAGCACAGATACTTACATTGCTGTTAATAACAGTCGCAAAATTACACGTATGAAATAGCAATGAAAATAATCTTATGGTTAGGAGTCACCACAACGTGAGGAACAGTATTAAAGGGTCGAAGCTTTAGGAAAGTTGAGAACTTCTCCACGGAGCTTTATCACTGTAATCACTTAAGGGAGCAATCTGGCTCTCAAGGACTCCTCCTGAGCTGGAGAAATGGCTCAGCCATTAAGAGAGTTGCTGCTCTTCCAGAGGATCCAGGTTCAATTCCTGGCACCCACATGATGACTCACAACCATCTGAAATTAATCAGTCACCCTCTCATGGCCTCTGTGGGCACATGGTGTACAGACATATATGTAGGTAAATCATCCATACACAAAAAGTAATAAAATAAAAAGACTTTTTTAAAAAATGTGACTCCAAAAAATAAAGAAAAAGAAATTAGAGCCAGGCATGGTGATGCATGCCTTTAATCCCAGCACTGGGGAAGCAGAGGCAGGAGGATCTCTGTGATCACAGTTCAAGGCCAGCCTGGTCTATGAGTCGAGTCCAGGACAGTCAGGGCTGTTACACAGAGAAACCCTGTCTCGGAAAAAAAAAAAAAAAAAAAAAACGAAAGAGAGAGAAAAAGAGAGAAATTAGAGCTGGACTTGGCTCTGAAACCAACGTTTTATTACAGAAAAGAAGCTAATCCCCTGGGCCCCGAACAGTTGGACAGGATCATGTTACCTAGAAGGTTTCTTGGAAAGGGAGACTTTCAATATCATGGCCCACTTGTCGCGTTGCACGTGGCTCAAAATGTGCCTGTCCTTGTGTCAGAAGTCCCTCTCCATGGAGACCACGTCACACTAGTTGGTTGAAATGAAAGCATGGTAAGACTCAGGATCCCTTGTGGGTTGGATTACTAGCTACCATGCAGGCGCTTGCTGGCTTTCCAAGGTGAACATGTGCAGCCTGCTTGCAAGAGAATGCTGCAGCCCCATGAGCTGCCTCTGCCAGTTCCAACCCTCTGACCTGCTGTGTTCATCAGCATCTTCCTTCTGTTTATAAACTTCTTCCTTTTTTGTTTTATTATTATTTTTTGTTTTGTTTTGTTTTTCCAGACAGGGTTTCTCTGTGTAGTCTTGGCTGTCCTGGATTCACTTTGTAAATCAGACTGGCCTTGAGCTCACAGAGATCCGCCTGGCCTGCCTCTGACTTCCGATTGCTGGGGTTAAAGGCGTGAGCCACCACACCCGGCTGATTTTATTATTTTTAAAGATTATTTTAATTTTATACAAGTGTTTACTGTATGTATGTGTAGCACATGCGTGCCTGGTGCCCATGGAGACCAGATGAGGTCAGCGCATGTATTTATGTGCATATATGTGTGTGGGGGCATCCACGTACCACACCAGGCATATAAAGGTCAGAGGGCATCTTTCAGGAACTGGTTCTCTCCTCCCACAAGGCGAGCTCTCGGAGTTGAACTCAGGTTGTGGCTTGGCGCTTGGCGGCAAGCACCTTTATCTGCTGAGCCATCTCTCTGGCCCCAATTCCCCACCCCACCCCTTTTAAAAGGGACGCCGGACAGATTGGGTCACAGTCCATTTGGATGGCTCATAACTTAATTTGCCTGTCTGTGTAAGGCGCTGCTTTCGGATAGATCTCGTTTGGAAAATTCAGAGATTCGGACGTCAAAGTGTCTTTTGTGGGGGCACAGTCTAACGCAAAGAGATGGCAATGGGGAAAGGTCTGAGTGGACGCTGGGAGTGCTGGTGCTCCTGAGGTGCTGAATGAGCCTCCGGGGTACAGGGAGGTCCCCTGGCTGGTTGGTGTGTTGTTTTGGTTTGGTTTTGTTTGGCTGCTTGGTTGGGAAGCACCTGGAAAGCTTCTGCGGTAGTGGGGTGAATCTGTTAGCCCACAGGTGAAGCAGATGCCCCTCGGAGCGAGCTCCTGCGCTTCCTAGTGTAGGAAGCTGCCAGCCAGTTAAAGAATGGCCAGCTGGCAGCCGGGCGTTGTGGCGCACGCCTTTAATCCCAGCACTTGGGAGGCAGAGGCAGGCGGATCTCTGTGAGTTCGAGGCCAGCCTGGTCTATAAAGCAAGTCCAGGACAGCCAGGGCTGTTACACAGAGAAACCCTGTCTCGAAAAACCAAAAAAAGAAAAAAAAAAAAAGAAGGATGGCCAGCTGTACTTGCAGTTATTATTATTATTTATTTTTTACTGATACTCTTTGGAGAAACTTATAATGAGCTAGTCAACATCTCTGTGACTTATTGTTTTAGGCTGGTTAAAGTTGCCTCATTATAATAACGAACTACACATGTCTAGAAATGTGCCCCCCACACACACACACGCGCACTTCCCTTTCGTCCTATGAACTCAAACCGAGCATACTCAAAAATGTACACATGAAATTGACTATGCCCAGAAATGTAGCCCTTGTGCTTAGGTATGCTCAGGAATGTGTCCAAATGAAATCTCCAAGCTTCTCCTCTCCAGGGAGAGAGGTGTTTGGGAAAATAAGCCCAGTGCTGTTCTTCCTGGCTGCAGGTGGTGCAGCTCTCCCCACTCTTTCATAGTCTGGCTGATACAGGACCCTCTTCACAAGATACCTTGCAAGTCCTAGTTGTAGCACAGCTGGTTCTCCTTGCCCCTCTGCTGATGAGGAAACTGAGACCTGGTGAGGTGATAAGACTGGGACTAGATCCCTTAGGGACTCTAGTGTTTCTGAATGTGGAACTAGTCTGTACTGTGTCACTACTATTCCCATTAACCCTTCCTGCCCTGTAGCTAGGTGGGAGCATGGTCAACCAATCAGTGGTTTTGGTGACAATCCCCTTTCCATGGCTTGACCCTTGACCCACTGGGCCATGTGGTTTCTCACATGTTAACTATGATTATCTCGCTAACAGAAGTGAAATCTTTGTCCCTTTTGTTAGACAACGTTACAGCTGTTAGGGCTTTTATCACTTGGTGTTAAAATGAAGTGCTGATGTCCAGGATAAATGTCATGCTTGCTTGTTTTGGGTTTTTTTCGGGACAGGGTTTCTCTGTGTATCCCTGACTGTCTGGGACTCTGTAGATCAGGCTGGCCTCGAACTCACAGAGATCCACCTGCCTCTGCCTCCCGAGTGCTGGGATTAAAAGCATGCGCGACCACGCCCAGCTGAATGTCATGTTTAAATGAGAGAAGATCTGCAAACTCCAGACCTGGGAGCAGCCTTCCACATCGAAGGCCACAACCTGCCCTCCTGGCTCTGGGCTTTGGGGACCCGCTGCACCCCAGCTTCCAAACCCACTGGCCAGGCTCCTGTCTGGGACTTGCTGATCAACTGCCTCTTCCTCGCAGGGGCCTGAGTGACAGGCAGGAAGGCAGTCTAGCTGGGCTGCCTCGACATGAGGCTCACCCATGTTAGCCATTTCAACAGTCATTTTAAAAGCATTTCAAGCCGGGCGTGGGGGCGCATGCCTTTAATCCCAGCACTCGGGATGCAGAGGCAGGCGAATCTCTGTGAGTTCAAGGCCAGCCTGGTCTACAAAGTGAGTCCAGGACAGCCAGGGTTACACAGAGAAACCTTTCTGTCTCGAAAAACCAAAAAAAAAAAAGCATTTCAAATACTGGGAATAGCAGTTTGTCTCTCTCTCTCTCTCTCTCTCTCTCTCTCTCTCTCTCTCTCTCTCTTTTTCCCCTACCAGAGACATATTAATATGGATGTAACTGGCAGGTTCCGAGCTTTCAATTGTGCTCATTAAATCACAGCTGGCTGGGAATTCGCATCAGTCCTGCGCCTTTATTTCTCAAGCCTGTCTTATAATGACATTAAAATGGACTCATCCCAGCACCCCTTTCCCTGAAAGCCAGCAGCCTGGTCCTCTTGGGGAGTGGATACTGTGGACACTCTAATCTCAGAAGAAATCCATATGCAATTTCAGTAATTAAAACATTTAATTTGAGGATTGCCCTCACAAAAAGAAACTGCTGGAATTGTCTTGATCCCGGAATGTTCAAACCGGCTATTAGGGCCTGGGGTCGGGGGAGGACCGGGGGGAGGGGGGGGCGGGGAGGGCTTTTCTGCCCCCCCCACCCCCTTCCCTTTATGAGAACAGCCCACCTGCTTGAGACGTTGTCGGGTCCCTCACCATATCCAGGTTTTCTGAGGGCAAGTATAGCGGGCCAGTTGGCCCCATCCTTACTATTTTCCTCTGCTGAAACGCGTGTTTTGGTTTCTGAAACATAGTATCTATTTTTACCAAGAGGTTTGGAAAAAGCTGATTCATTGCACCTCGAGAGGAATCCCTTCCCGGAGGATAATACCCAGAAGGAGGGCAGACATTTCGTAGAACAACTTTTGCTCTTAAATAAAACCAGTGCCCTAAGGTAAATTCACCGAGGGAGCTTGTCAGAGGAGGGGAATCCTAGACCCCACCCTGCGGGGCGGCCGTAGGCCCTCAGAACTTCAGCTACTTAACAAGCTCCCTTGGTGATTTATTTGTACCCCGTAGTTCCGAAGCCACAGAAATGGGAGGCATCCACAGATCCGCAGAGTTGGGGTGTCGCCCCGAGTCACTTAGGGGAAAACGGGGCTTCACCTTTGATTAAGGGCAGCTGAGCTCATCTCATCTGGAAGACTCTTGTGCTTTGTTTGGAACGACAGAAGTAGAGAACGACGTGCAATTAAGCTTTTCACAAAGTAGCCCATCCCCTCCACTGCCGCAGAGACAGCCTGGATAGTTAAGAAAGTCGGGAAGACTCCATATTATGTAGGCTGGTGGGTGGGCTGAAGGCTGAGCGGGAGCCCCCACGTGTGGCTATCATTCCCCCCCCCCCCCCCCACCGAGCAGACCACTGAGTTTCTTAGCCTCACCCCCCTGCTGTGTTCAGACTGTTGGAGACTGCAGAGAAAGAGCCTGGACTATTTGCGGGTTTTTTGTTTTGGTTTGTTTTGTTTTCCCTTCAATAGATTCGAAATGCCAGTTCGATGGAGACCCGAGCTGGGCTGAGCCTATCAGAGCCTTCGGGGAGCCGATTAAAAACACCACTACCTGCATTATTGTTGAGCGGCTTGGAAGCTGCACCCTTTGTGTGTGATACTGTCTTTATGTGCAGTGATACTGGCGTTGGGGAACCACTGTGAGCAGACTACTGCTTGTTAGATCATGATGTTATTAGAAATAAATTCACGAAGATGGTGTGAAGTAAAGGAACGGACTTAACTAGCAGTAGGAGAGACGTGCCCCAGTGAAGTCAACCAGCTACACACACAGGAGATCCTTACCAACGAGGGCTGAAAGATGTTCCTTAAGAGGCCGTGCAGCTCTTGTTCCTATTTAGCGCTGGTAGCGTCTAGAAAATGATAGTAAAGATAGGAAAAGACTGTTCTAACTCCGTTGGCTGGTATCTCTCATAACGAATATGGGGGTGGGGAGGGTAGAGCCTCACCTGGGCAGAATATGTAATTCAGGCTGGTCTCGAACTTATGATAATCCCCTTGCTTCTAAATTACAGATGTGTGCCACCACACTGCACAGCTGCATTGGAAATGACTTTAAGTCTTGGGGTTTTTTTTGTTTTGTTTTTGGCTTTTGTTTTTTGTTTTGGTTTTTCGAGACAGGGTTTCTCTGTGTAATAGCCCTTGCTGTCCTGGACCGGCTTTGTAGACCAGGCTGGCCTCGAACTCACAGTGATCCACCTGCCTCTGCCTCCCAAGTGCTGGGATTAAAGGCGTGTGCCACCCACTCCCAGCTTGGAAAAGATTTTAAAACAGATTTTTTTTTCCTTTGAGCAGAGAGAACATAGATTTATTAAGGAAATGTGAGAAAGGATTATTGAACGTAGCAGCAGTGCCTACCCCTAAGGAGATATTTTTGCGTTTGGTTAAAGGAGTTAACTCAGGCGCAGGAAGGAAGAGGGAAAAAAACAGCTCAGATTGTAATGGTTTTGGTTCCTTTTGGATGGATACTCCCTGTGTGGTAGATTTCCTCTGTCCCTTCTTACTTTCCTCCCTCCCTCCACCTCCTTTCCTTTCTTCTCTCCTTCAGGGCTTCCTCTGTGTGTGTGCCAAGGCCTCCCGCATGCTAAACACTCACTACAAGCCCCACAGGGGCAGGTTCACCACCACCATTTGAGGTGATTTGGAAAGAGATGCACAAAGTTGACTCTGGTTGACCTGTCGTGTCCCTGCCCCCTTACAACTCTGGATAGCTCCAGACTCCAAGAGGATCTTCCTGCTGTTATCCAGCTACATGCAGCAACATCATCCACATGGCACCATCACAGACTCCAAGAAGGACTGAAGTAGGCCGAGAGCCTGGGCCCAATGGCTCCCAGACTGTGTGTGGGAGTAGCTTCGCTCCAGGTTTGCTGAGCGGAAAGCCTGCCCAGGAGAAGCTGTTGTCATGGCCGATTTCTCCCTCCCTGAACTGAAACCCAGCTAGCGGAGTAGCTTCCTTAGGAAGTGGGGTACGCAGAAGGAGCTGGGCCTAAGAGTTTAAGACGGTGAGGGCGGACGTGATGGCACAAGCTCGTGAGGCCTGCCCTTGCAATGCGGAGGGAGGAGTGTTGCTCTGAGTTCGAAACCAACCCAGCCTCTGTTAGAGAAAATAGCCTAAAAAGAGCTACATAGAAAACTTGGGCTGAAAAAGCCAACAGACATGCTGAAAGTGGGAAAGGGCTCTTTGTGAATTCTGCTCGTGGTCACTCAGTGAAGATGGAGTTCAGAGAAAAAGAAACGGAGATGCCGTCCATTGTCCCAGAATGTGGAGAGCAGAGTGCTGAGTCAGTATCGGCCAGAACAAGAAAGGGGGGAGCGTCGCACGATGACTAGATGCCACACGAAGTGTATCACTTGAGTTAGAGTAGAGTGGAAAATATCCAATTAATCATTCAGATTTGTTCCTGAGGAACCAGGGTGCTCAGATATAAATTTCAAGTACTTTAAAAACTGCTCTGAGCCGGGCGGTGGTGGTGCACGCCTTTAATCCCAGCACTTGGGAGGCAGAGGCAGGTGGATCTTTGTGAGTTCGAGGCCAGCCTGGTCTATAAAGTGAGTCCAGGACAGCCAGGGCTACACAGAGAAACCTTGTCTCGAAAAACAAAAAACAAACAAACAAAAAAAAACTGCTCTGGGGAGAGATGTGAAACTTGCGATAGACATGAAATTAACATATTTTCCTAAGTAGATTACAAGGTGATATGTAAGTAATAGGAGTGAAAGCAAAGGTTGCTGGGAAATAACTCATTTGCATGGGTGAAGAAACCACAGAGGGGGAGGGAAACGGACCTGAAGAAGGTAGATTCCCATCGAGGTGGGTGGAAACACCGGTCTTCCCCTTAGTGGCCCTAGTGGGGAGCTCTTTGCCTTTGAAACAAAAGCCAGACAGTTTGTATCATTGTTTCCTATGTTTTATTAATATGTCACCTAGATTTAGGACTGAAAAATAAGGACAGCAGAACCCTTGAACTACTGTATTTTCAAGTCATTTGGCTAGGTGCACATGCACGTGCGCGCGTGCATGCGTGTGTGTGTGTGTGTGTGTGTGTGTGTGCGCGTGCGTGCGTGCGTGCGTGCGTGCGTGCGTGCGTGCGTGCGTGTGTGTGTAGGTTGGGGAGGGCAAGCTAGGAAAATGTTATTTTATTATGAAAAATATTGCCATGCAATGTAGTACTAAAAATTATTTGCTCCTGGGATCAGCAGATGAGCAGGGTGGGTCGGGATCAGCAGGATTGCACTGGGTGGCAAAAGCCAATGGTGGGTCCTCAACTGTGTGTTCAGTGAGATCATACTGGGTGCTTGATGCTTAGGAGAGTGGTACCACTACCGTAATTGGCAACTCCAACTGGTCGACCTCGTTGTCTCTAGAGAGCTGGGGGTTAGCAGCACATAACCATGAACGAGTTTTTAGTCAATGTGGCTATGTTTGGACAAAGAGACCCTTGTGAACCCCTCAAGTCAGTCTTGTGACAGGGTCCCTGAAGTGAGACCAAAGTTTAAATAGAGGTCTAAGGATATGCAGATCTAAGCAGTCCCTGTCACAGTGTGGTCCTGCCCACTCTAACCCACCATTGGAGACAAATTCCCCTGGCTCATGCCTTTTGCTTTTCCTCGTATAAGATTCATATGGAAATTCCCATTTATTTGGGATCCATTGTTTCTATAGTCTGATAGTCAGATTGAGAGATGGAAGGGTCTCTTTAGAATATATTTTTAAGCCAGGCATAGTGGCACACCCCATTAATCCCAACACTTGGGAGGCAGAGGCAAGCAGATCTCTGTGAGTTCAAGGGCAGCCTGGTCTACAAAGTGAGTCCAAGGACAGGCAGGGCTACATAGAGGGAACCCTGACTCAAACAAACAAATAAATGAGAATATCTTCATTTTTGCCATGCCTATTATAACCGCATTCAACATTAATTATGCTTTTTAAAGGCCCAATCTTGAAACACATTACACTGGGGTTAGGGTTTCCATATAGGAATTTGGAGGAACCCAATTTAGTCTATGGCACCATGTGTTACAGTTTCAGTGAGAAATGTTTGTGCATTTGAACACTTGGTCCCCAGCTGGTGGCACTGCTTTGGGAGGTGGGGCAACAGCACTGTTGGTGGCGGTGGGTCATTAGAGGTGGCCTTTGAGGGTTAGAGGCTTGTCTTATCTCCCTCCTGAGGCCTCTGCATCCAGGTCACCACAGTAAAACAAACCACTCCATAAGGTTCTGTCACTATGGATACAAAACCGCGGGGAGACTGGGGATTTGAACTCAAGTGCTTTCTCAGGACCTGCTGGACCCTGTGATACGATAGCAATGATCTTTTACAGCAAATAGAAGGGATCATGGGACTTCAGTTGCTGCAATCAGAGCCATTTCCCTCTCTTCTCTTCTTTTCTTTTCTTTTTTCTTTTGGAGATAGGATCTCAACATGCAGCCGAGGCTGGCCTCTCCCTCTTGTTCCTCCTCTGCAGTCGTTGCCCCACCAAACCCAGAAAGACTATCTTGATAATTGCATGGTAGAAGTTGCCTCTCGTCCAGATGTCATTTAGGAAGCAGGTAACGGTGGTGATTGCTGATCACCATCCATGGCTGGGGGAAGGAAGCCTAAGCATGGGCAGCCCTGAGGAAGGCAGCTAGAGTCTCCAGAAAGCAATGCCGACAGCCCTGGTCTATGGACAAGTCCGCGTGTCAATGGTGCGTCTGGGATACGGTTTCGGTGTAGATCCCTTGAGATTCCCTATGTTGAAATTCCACTCCCTTGTGAGGGAGATACTAAGGGAATGGAAACTCAGCTTGACGTATGTGTGATGATCAGAAGGGGGGGCCCTTTAGGATATGACAGGGGTCAGATTGGTCGTCAGGTTGGGGCCTCTTGGGCACAGTTGTGTGTATTCTGCTAGTCATTTGCCTGGTGGCACTTTGTGCCACCTCAGATTCTCATAAGAAGTAAAGTACCACTACATGCTTGCCCGCTGCCTTCACATGTAGATCCGTGAGCCAAAGTAGACCTTGGGCGTGTGTGGGAATGTGACTGAGTGTGTGAGAGTATGAATATATGTGTGGATGTGTGTAACTGTTTGTGTGAATGTGCATGTGTATGTGTAAATATGATTGAGTGTATGTGTGAGTGTGTGTGAATGAGTGTGATTAAGTCTATGTGTGCATATGTGAGTTTATGTGTGAATGCGTGTGAGTGTATGCATGAATGCGTGTGAGTGTATTCATGAATGTGTACGTGCGTGTGTGAGTGAGTGTATGTGAGTATGAGTATGTGAATGAATTTGTGCATGTGTGTGAGTGAGTGTATGTGTGAAGGTGTGTGTGTGTTCAGTCTGTGGTATTGGTTTTTAGCAACAGAAAATGAACTATTAGTAGTCAGTGAGTTCACTTTGTTGTATAATCCATGTTTTTACTGGCTCTCTTTACAACAGAATCAGTGTAACCAGGCTTTTTGATATATACACAATACTCATGGAAAGACGGAGAGGCAGAAGGATTGCTGCAGGTTAGAGGAGAGCTTAGTCTACACAGAGACTTCCAGGGCAGTTGGGTTATATAATTCACTATAGAGTGAGACCTTGTCTCAAGATGAATTTTATTTTTAGATTTATTTTATTTTAAAAGTGTGAGGGTTTTGCTAACATTTCTTTCTGAGCATGACATGTGTGCCCTAGTGCCTTGGACGCTAGAAGAGGTTGCTGGATCCCCGGAACTGGAGTTATGGATGGTTTTGAGCCACCATGTAAGCATTGGGAATCAAACTTGGATCCTCTGCAAGAAGAGCCAGTATTCTTAACTGTTGAGCCATCTCTCCAGCCCCATCAAACTGGGAAAGAGAAAAGGAAAGGAAAGGGGAAAATAAGGGAGAGAAGATCATCTTGGAGTTAGTGGGGGCTCTGTGTGTGCATCTGGTGTGCAGCGGTGGAGCATGTGTGAGCAGCCTGCACTGCCTCAGTGTGTCACTATTGTCATCACACATGCAAGTAGCCTTCCTTTCCTATTTCGTCATTTACAGTCACTCCTGAAGCATTAACAAAGTGTGGGAATGATGTAAGGACCAGGCAACCCTGGCTATGGCCACAAGCCTGGAAAATGGCCTTCTGGCAGGTGTACTGATTAGTATCTGTCCCCTGACACAAACTAGAGTCACTTGTGGAGAGGAAACCTCAGTTGAGGAATTCCCTCCCTTGGTTGGCTGTGGGCATGTCTTTAGGCATTTTCTTGAGTGATGGTTAATGCAGGAGAGCCTGGCCAACTGTGGGTGATACCACTCTCCTGCCAGCAGGGTCTGGGTGGTATAAGAAAGGTTGCTGAGCAGGTCACGGGTTAAAAAGGCAGTAAGTAGTTTCTCTATGGTTCCTGCCTCTGCTAGGGCTTCAGTTCCTCCTCTGACTTCCCTCAGTGATGGGGGTGGTGACTGGAATGTATAAGGCAAATAAAGCCTTTCCTTCCCACGTTGCTTTTGGTCATGGTGTTTCTCACAGCAACAAAAACCAAGCTAGGACAGCAAGAGGAGCACAGTTCCAAGTGAGGGGTCAGGGGCAGCTGTTGAGAGCTCAGGGGGACTGTGGGCAGGAGGAGGCACACAGGAGGCCATCCGGTCATATCCTGACAAAGATAGGATCCTCCCCAGCACCCTTGTGTCCCTAGTAGCGTGGTCTCTGGCTGTCTCTCCCCATCCACATCAGCATCTGCTGAAGCTAGCAGGGTGCTCGGAGGGGCTGCGAACGGGGACTGGCAGCAGAAGGCAAGTCTCTCTCTAGGGTAAGTCGTCCATGTAGACAAACCATTAACATCATGGACCCTGAAGACAAGCAGGATGACCCGGAAGCCTCTTTCAGGTTGATTGAAGCAGCCATCCCCAGCAAATAAACTGACATCTGAGCAATGAGCAGAAGTAGCTAAACCGGAGAGGAGTAAGCATGAGGCAAGGCTCAGAAAGCTCTTTTTTTTTTTTTTTTTTTTTTTTTTGGTTTTTCGAGACAGGGTTTCTCCGTTTAACAGCACTGGCTGTCCTGGACTCTCTCTGTAGACCAGGCTGGCCTCGAACTTGCAAAGATCCGCCTGCCTCTGCCTCCCAAGTGCTGGGATTAAAGGCGTGTGCCACCACCGCCCGGCTTCAGAAAGCTCATTGAGGTGAGGGAGCAGGGCGGGGTGTACAGTCTGAAGTTGATCCTCCCTCTCCTCCTTGGTCATCTCCTCCCACCTGTCCCAGAATCTGGAGTTCCGGCTGGTGGGGAGGTGGGTGATGACAGAAAGGGCTTGTGACCCGGGAGAAGTGCTGGCCTTGTTCTGAGGCCAAAGTCCTCCATACCAAACGTTATCAAGGAAGGGAGGAAACTGAGCAGTAGCAGAATTCCCAAACCTGAGATAGGGGAGGGAAAACAGTTCTGGGAGGTGACAGAAACTGGGTGACCTTGGGAGAATGCCAAGGTGAAGAGACACCTAAAGGCAAGCCATTCAAGATGCTGGGAATCCACACAGCCACCAGCCTGGTGGTCGGCAGGAGTCATCAGGGAGAGAGAATGACTGAGAGATCCTGTCCTACACCGCAGCCCCTCCTGCCTATTTGAGAGATGGGGAATATCATATGGGTGGCTTTTCCAGCTGGGCCCACGCTCCTTCATTCAACCCCTGCTTCTGATAGTGCATGGAGCAGGGGTTTGAGAAATTTCAGGGAAACGGCGATTTCATTTATACAGGAGATAGACGTTTGTTTGCAAAATTAGGAACAAGTGAGATTTTAAGAGAAGAAAGAACCAGGCAGGCCCTTGCAAGGCCTTGGATCTCAGAGTGTTCTCTGAGAGGGCTTAGACATAATAGCCCCATTCTTTGCCTAAGGGTTCTGCTGGGGGTCCCCAGTGCTCCCAGAAGCTCAATCAAGTATCTCCAGGTGCAAGTGTCTCACAGCGTCACTGCTGCTATCCTCTGAGAGCCCCCCTTCCCCGGCACATGTCCATTGGCTGATAGTGATGATGTCCTTGGTCCTCTGGCCTAGAACTCACCTACAGGCAGCGCCTGTTCTTGGTGACGTTCTCAGGTGAGAACTCTGATGTCTCCACATCTTTGGAGCAGCGGTGCCTGGCGGCCCATGGACGTCACCGGGCCACATGGGACACCTGGTTGCTGAAGGACAGAGGTGGGGGAGCAGAGTGTTCTTTGGAGCCTTTGGAAAACCAAAGCTGTTTTTAACTGGAGCAGGGTGGCACCCTGGCCACGCCCATGCAGAGGCAGAGCCTCTGTGCTGGCCCCAGGCACTCACAGCCCCTGGGCTAGTTTTGCATGCCATGAACATTTACTTGTTCCTTGATGTCTCTTAACCAACTTCTTAGTTCACACAAGAGGTATGTTAAGGCACGTTAGATGTTGCTGAATGTTGAATATTGAAGGTCCTATCTATCACAGGAGCACAAACTCAAAACAAGACTAGACCTCGGTTAGTCTTGGCAGTAAGTAATTCACTACCGATGTTTGCGCATGGCTTTGGAAGACTGCTTAGCAGAGTCTGGTAAAGCTGAAGAAACGCACACTCAATGACTAGGGGACTCTAGACCACAAAATGCTGCGATTACCCACCGAGACATGTGACAGAATAACGACCCTAAGAGCCACAGTCCTCACCGTATTCTCAAATGGGAAACAGCCCCTGTGTCCATCTGTGTAAACAGCTTGAATATGGTGGGGTAATACTCATAGCATGACAAGACCAGTGAGACTCCACACCACAGCTGCCGAGTAAGGGAAGCAAGCCACCGTCGTGCAGATTTTCACATATCGGCATTTATACTAAGTCAGGAACCAGAGCTGGGAACCTGTCTGAGGCCAGGTGTGGTGGTGCACGCCTTTAATCACAGCACGTGGGAGGCAGAGGCAGGTGGATCTCTGTGAGTTCAAGGCCAGCCTGGTCTACAAAGCGAGTCCAGAACAGCCAGGGCTCTATTATACAGAGAACTCTGTCTCTAGAAAGGAAGGAAGGAAGGAAGGGAGGAAGGGAGGGAGGGAGGGAGGGAGGGAGGAAGGAAGAAAGGAAGTAAGGAAGGAAGGAAGGAAAGAAGGAGGGAGGGAGGGAGGGAGGGAGAGAGGAAGGGAGGGAGGGAAGGAAGGAAGAGAGGGAAGGAAGGAAGGAAAGAAAGAAACAGGCCAGTGGATCTTTTTCGTAAATCAATGCCTTTGGGGATAAAGGGGCTTCTGGTATCTCTTGCTCTGAGTGACAAGGCTAAACATTTACAATGTTCCTCGATAAATTTTAGACTAAACAAAACAAAAATCAGTTCTGCCATGGGGGCATTTTCTAGGATTGAGACTTAAAAATCAGGCCACAGAGGGGAGGTAAAGTTGCCCTTTACCCAAACTTCATCCTCCTTCCTTTTTCCAGACCCACTTGGCCAAGTCCACACAATAGGTCAGACTCAGATCAGTCCCCAAGGGGCCAGGACCCCGCTATCACATGGTTTACATTGTCATTTGTTTGCTTGATGCTGGCTGTGGCCAGTCTTGGAACAAGTCATATCACATGCTCTACCACTTAACTGTACCTCCCCCAACTCCTGAAGCTTTCTTTGCTTTTAAGTCAGAGTCACAAGGAGTTCAAGCTGGCCTTGAACTCACTGTGTAGCAGAGGAGGACCTTGAGCTCCTGACCTTCCTGCTTCCACCTCTCAAATGCTGTGATTACAGCCATAGGTTGACATGCCCTGCTTATGCAGTGCCAAGAATTAAACCCAGGACTTTGTCCATGGTAGATAAAGACTCCACCAACTGAGCTACATCCCCAGCCATAAAATACAAAAACATTCAGCCTCCTCCCACCCTCTTTTAAAATATTTTTTTTAATTTTTATATTTTATGGTGAGTGCCTGCATGTATGTTTGTGCACCACCTGAATGCCTGGTACCCAAAAGGTCAGAAGAGGGCAGGAGATTCCTGGAATTGTAATTATAAACAGTTGTGAGCTGCCATGTGGATTCTGGAAATCGAATCCAGGACCTCTGGAAGAGCAGTAGCCAGTGCTCTTAAGTGCTGAGCCATCCCTCCAACCCAGTTTTTTTCTGAGACAGACTCCCTATAACTCAGCCTCTGAAGTTCTTGACCCTCCTTTTGGGATAACAGGTGTGCACGCCACACTGCTTTTAGTCTTTAAATGAATACGCATTTAATAAATACCTGTTTCAATTTTATTTTCTTTTTGTAGTACTGGGAATTGAATCCAGGGCCTTGTGGATAAAACATATACTCTACCGCACCCCAGCTCTTGGTAGTAATGTCTAATGCAGTTAGTACCGATTGATAAAGTTGAATCATTAAAAAGTTCTTCAGGATCCTTGTGGAGTACAACAGGATCCCAACACCCATCACTTCAAGAGTTCCTGAATGGGCCCCAGTCAACTGATTTCCATTCCCTCTCTCCTTCCTTTTTTCTATCTCTTCCTCTTCTTCCGAAAGGTCAGGCCCACTGCTCAAAGGCTGGGTCTGGGTGTCCCTCCTGCTCCTGGCATCAGGAATCCTACCTTGTCCCATGTTTCAGGCTCCTGCAGGGGATGGAGGTAGAGTGGGACTCTGAATGTACCTCAGCTGCTGGGGTTTCCCCTGGAAAGCCCAGTCAGACAGAACATTAGTCAGGGTTTCAGGTCTTGCATTTGGGTTCAGTACAAGTCCATCTGGGTCACCATCTGCCGCAGAAGCAAGCCCTTCAGTCTCTTGGGTGAACGTAAACACCCAACCTTATGTTTGAATGATTCTAGTGTGAAATTCAAGGGCATTTTTGAGTCCCTTGTCCTTAGCAAGAACAGCCCTGGTTGCTGCTGACATTTTTCTTGGAGAATTCATGAGTGTGAGAGAGAAGAGGAGGCGAAGGGGCCACTAAAGATGGGAGTGTCATCACAACACAGAGCCTTCCTCGTCTTTAGAGTCAGAAGGCAGTGCACCAATTTGCACCCCAGGTCAGTATTTATGCCAGGCAAATCAGACTAATTAATCACCCTAAAATCCCCATTTTTTTTAAAGGTAGGATCTGGGCTAAACTTACTAGGTAGCCAGAGATGATCTGGTACATTGATCCTGCTAACTAAATACTAATCCCAAATGCTGGGATTACAGGCATGCACCCCCATGTCTAGGTTTGCTTCTCAAATCTTAAATGCCTCTGTTTATTTGATGTGTAAAATACCCATGACTCCTCAATGTCTGAGTGGTCAGACTTTCCAAAAGCCAAAGGAAAGCCCATTCTGTGTGGGTCTCCAGATCTCAGACCCTGTCCAACAGGAGCCGCCTCCCAGATGCCAAACTTGAGTCCTATTGGCTGCAGCTGCAGGAGCAAAATGTCACTTTCTTCTCCTCTCTCTTACCTTATCCATGTAACTGGAAATTTGTTAAAGATCCCCTTGGAGGCTCACGAAATGGCTTACCAAGTAAAGGCACTTATGCAAGCCAGAGAAGCTGAGTTCAGTCCCAGAACCCACAATAGCTGGAGAGAACAGCATTCCTGGGAGTTGTCTCTGGCCACCACGCAAGTCCCAGCACACGCACACGTGCCCACGCCCTGTCTCTATACACACATTGTCATTCAAACCAGTCAGGGGACATCTCAGCACCCGATTGCCTATGTGCCTGTCTTACTTTCCCTGGGGGCCCAACCAAGATTCTCTGCCAATTGCGAGGCTGATGTGCATGAGAGATTTTCCAGAGCTCAAGTTCTGAGATTCCAGCCCCATGGAAACTTCTCTTGCCTTAGGGATGCTGTTCTTAGATGGTCTTCCTGGAGTGTCCCATCATTTTTCCTGACATGAGTCACCATCTTTGATCCAGACCCACAGGCCTTCAGTGTGACAGCTGTTCTTGATGTACCACAATCTGGGCCAAGGGGGAACAGCGGGGCTCACATGAGGTAATGTCTTCTGGTACAGCAGCTGCCTCATCTCCAAGCTCCAAGCCCGGATTGGTCTCTGTAAGTAGGCCAAAGGGAGCGGGCTGTCATCCCATTTGGAGTCTGCTTTTGGTTGTTTTTTGTTGTTATTTGTTGCTTGAGATTTTTATTTTTCTGGTCCTGGGGATTGCACTCAGGCCTCATTCATGCTAAGTAACTGCTCTGTCAGCATGCTGTGTTCCAGCTCTTTCACATCTTCAGTTGGCCTTGAAGTTGGCCATCCTCCCAAGTAGCTGCAATCACAGGCCTGAGCAACTGAGGACCCGGTTTGTCTTGGCCTTTTGTTTTTGTCAAGTTTTATGTAGCCCAGGCTGGCCTCAGACTTGAGATCCTTCCACAGTTGCCTCTGAAGAGCTGGAACCCCAGCACATATCACCAGCCATGGCCAGTGCCTCAGGTGGCCTCTGTAAATAGAAGAAACAGAGGGTTTTGAGCCAGGCCTGGTGGCACATGCTGTGATCCCAGCATGGGGGAGTTCAGCTGAGGCAGGAGGATTGCTGAGAGGTCAAGGCCAGCCTGTGTCAGCTTGGGCTACATGGTGAAACCCTGTTTAAAAAAAAAACACAAAACAAGAAAAGAGAAGAGCAAGAAAAACAAAGGTTATTAGAAACGTCTGAGGAGCTGAGAGACACAAAGAGCAGCTGAGGACCAATTTGGGAATGAGAGCTATTTTCAGGCACTAACCACGAAGTTCCAGGAGGACAGTGGGTTGGCCAACTTAGGTGTCCATCCTCTGGCTAGGCAGCTTCATTGATTGTGCCTAATGGTGGGAGTGCGAGAGAATTTTCACCTAAAAGAAGGTTTCCTGGATGGTGGACAGGCCAAAGATGTGTCTTACTAGAAGTGTCCCAGTGGCCTGGGATGGCCCTAGAGCTCACCTAAGTGTCCCCCTCCATCATTCTCTGCCGTACCAAGGCAGGGTCTGTCACTGAACCTAGAACTCATCCAGTTAGCTTCCCAGGGAGTCCTCTGACTTTGCCCTGCAAGCAGCAGCAGGCCAGCTGTCGTCCCCATCGGCTTTTGTGCGTGTGCTGGGCTTCCAGGCCTTGGTCCTCAACCATTCACAGAACCACTTCAACCATGAGCCAACTCCTGAGCCTCTCATCTGGAGTTCTGAGATGGCACCAGAGGTGAGCCTTAAGTGGCTAGAGAGTGTAGACATAAAGCAAAAGTGTTTGAGGACCTGTGAGACGACGGCTCAGTGGGTAAGGGGCCTGCCTGCCCTGTAAGCCTGGTGACCTGGGTTCAATCCCTGGAATGCATATAAAAGCGGAAAGAGAGAACTGATTCCACAGTTGTCTTCTGACCTCTGCACATGTGCAATAGACACACATGTAGCCACACATACATGTATCATGTACACACACAATAGTAATAATAATAATTAATAATAATAAGACTAAATACATTTTGTTTGCTTCTTTGTTTGTTTGGGATTGAGCCTAGAGCCTTTCATAATTCTACCACTGGGCTATGCTCCCAGCCCTAGAAAAGAGAGTTTTAAAAGCCAGCCATGTCCTACTTCTCAGAGATAACCACGGTCATTTTTTAAGGGTTATTCTCTCCTTCAGTGGAGTCTTTTCGACTGAATCAAAGCCATGCTGAGTGCATAACTTTGGGTTTAATGTTACACACTGTGTGTTGATCCCACCCCCTGTAGATACCTTTGTAACACTGGCTCAGTGAATGGACTTGGCCTGAATCTGTCTGACCCCGTGGAGGAAGCAGATGAGGCTTCCTTTGGTACATAGTTTCACTAACACTGGGGATCAGGCAAGTAGAACCCGGCTTGGGAAGTTGTCACCTGCTGCCCTCAATGTCAGGGGAGGCTCTGTCTGGGCACCAGCCAAGGAGAGTGGTCATGGACATAATCTTGTGTGAGGAATGGCCACACCCCTGCCTTAAACCCATAAGCATGCTTGTGTTCAAGGAGTTGTGCCTAGAGCTCGTCCTTTAAGGGTTTTTAGCAGAGTCTAATGAATGTCAGCCTTGTCCTTCTGATGTGAGTGGATCACAGTTCCACCGAATCTTTTGTTTTCTTTTGATTAGAGACATGTCACTATGTAGCCCAGTTGTCACTGAACTCACAAGACCTCACCTGTCTCTGTCTCCCAATTATGAGGATTAAACACTTGAATCACCGCACCCAGCAAAAATGAAGCTGGGTTGGCCTTGAACTCATGATCCTTCTGCTTACGCCTCCTCAGCATACTCTACTGTGTGTGCCACCACAATCATTCCATCGAATCTTTGAGTGTACATATTCAGTCACTGAAATGGTGTAAAAACTCTATTTTGTGACGGAAGAGTGAAATTACTAGAGAAGACGGAGAATGGGAGAATCCCAGCTGAAACGAAGCCAGGACTAACTTAATAACATGTTACACAGACTTAGATGTGTGTTTAAGCTCTGAAAGAGGAGTATTTAACACGTTAAAACTGAGAGCTGCCTGTTCAAACCTTTGTTGACATTTGCTAAGCATGGAATTCATTCGGATGTGAGAATTCAGTAGTCTTTTGCTTGGAGCTAGAGAAATCCAAACACCTCCACTGGTTGTGTCCCGGGTAACAGAGGCCACCCCTCAGAACTGCATGGAGCTGCCTGTGAAGGTCATTAGCTTCGTCCCTAGAAAAGCATATCTCACCCTTGCTGTTTGATCCACTCCACTTGATCCAGGTGGCCACTGGCTGTCTAAGTGTCTAGGATGCCTTCACCTTCACAGAAAGGGGCCTTCTATGTCAAGGCTGGGGAATGCTGAGATATTGGGAAAGCCAGGCTGAAAACACACAGCAAATTAGGCTTAGGGGCTATGGCCTCTCTGGTGACTCCTAAGAGGCTTTCATGAGCTCCTTGACACGCCTACCTCTGGTTCTTTTACCTCAGTAGTTTGTCTCGACCTGTTCCCATGTGTGAGCTGTTCATGGTATCGTATCTCCCTGGTTTGTATCTCCTTTCTTTTTCTGAGTTCCAGAATCTCTTATCCATGGGTCCCATCCACAGTTCTACCTTGAAGTTGCCACTGGCTTCCTGTTTACCACAATCTACCCCCAACTTTTCCTCATTCCCATGATTCTTGTCTAAGTAACACCATGAGCACACCAAGCAACAGACTTGGGAGTCATTACTAATTCCATCTTTACTCACTTTCCATTCCATGTGAGAGAGCTCAGTAATGAACTAGATCCAAGACTAGGTCAGAGATGTCAACTTCTCAGTAGGCAGAACAACTCTAAGTCTAAGTGAGGTGGAAAAAATGAAGTATGATCCACCCAGAATGAGTGAGTGAGTGGCTCTTTGGGCCATTGTCACTGAGAGGGGAACGGATACCAGTAATAATATGGACAAGAGAGTAGGCAGAGGTCTTCTTTGCCAGTCCCTTGTAAGGACTTTAATATTTCTTTTAAAAGACTAAATAAAGCCGGGTGTGGTGAGGTAGGCCTTTCATCTCAGCACTTGGGAGACAGAGGCAGGCAAATTTCTTTGTGTTCAAGGCCAGCCTGGTCTATATAGTAAGTTCCAGGCCAGCAAGGGTTGGTTACCTGTGAGACCCTGTCTCCAAAAACAAACACAAAAGGGCTACAGTATGGAAAAGACAGATTGGGTGGTTGAGTGAGGAGAGAATGAACCTATTGGCTTCCTTACTTTTTTTTTAAATGTATTTATTTTTATTTTATGTACATTGGTGTTTTGACTACATGTGTTTCATCAGATTGTTTGAAACAGGAGTTACAGACAGATGTGAGCTGCCATGTGGGTGCTGGGATTTGAACCTGGGTCCTCTGGAAGGGCAGGCAGTTAGTGCTCTTAACCGCTAAGCCATCTCTCCAACCCCAGCTTCCTTACTTTTTAAAATTAGATTTTTAATTTAATTTTATGTGTGTTTTGCCTGCATGTGTGTATGTGGATGATGTTCACGCTTGCTGCCAGTGGAGGTCAGAAGAGGGTATCAGAACCTGTGGAGCTGTAGTTACATTGATTGTGAACCACCATATGGGATTTGGGTATCGAACCCTCATCTGCAAGAGCACAAATGCTTTCAAACACTGAGTCATCTCCAGCTTCCTTTGTGTGCTCCCTTGAGCTATGACTGCTAGCCTAGACTCTCCTAGTGGCCTCTTCACTGAGTCTGACCTACTTTTAACATTTATCAATGGGAGATGAGGGTTAATCAATGACCTTCTATTGAACTCAGAATAAAAGCTTGAACCCCACAAGGTGTGATCGCACACCCCTTTAATCCCAGCACTCACGAGGCAGAGGCAGGTGGATCTCTATGAGTTTGAGGCCAGCCTGGTCTACAAAGTCATTCCAGGACAACCAGGGCTACACAGAGAAACCCTGTCTCGAAAAACCTAAAAAAAAAAAAAATTCAAACACCTTACTGTGGCCTTCAAACCCAGCCCTTAGTTCCCTCTCTGGTGTCATGTCCACTTGTCCTCCTGTGCCCTCCCTAGGGCTTAATCTAGGAAAAGGGAAATGGAGATCTGGAAGTGTTAGAAGTGATAGAAGCAGATAAAGTACAAGTCAAGTCTGAGGCTGAATTTGCAGTGTAGGAGGTTGATCCACATCAGAGCAGGGGCACTGGCTACCAGAAGAGTTTCAGGCTAATGGAAGAGGACCCGGGACCAATGCTTGGGGGACACTTGGAGGCTTAGAAACAAAGTATCCTTGCTGGGAGTGATGACTGAAGAAGGGAACCCTGAACAGTAGGAGTTGACAGCTTATGGGCCCCCAACTAGTGGCCCCCAACTGATATTCCCAGAGCCCTAAGCTGGTAAAGGACGGGGGAGGGGGGGTTGTCTGTGATGTCTGAGGCCCTGGGTTTGATCCCTGGCACCAAGAAAATAATAATACTAATTGAAGGGACCCACCAACACCACCGTAAATGAACTCTCAGTGTGAGCATAAGCCTAGGAGTAGCCCTGAGGACCATAACTGTATACAGTTGCTATAGTAACCAGGAGACTATGACATACTTAGAAGCTGGGCGAGGTCACAGAACACCAGCTTTAAAGTAAGTGAATCATGTGCAGCTCAGTTAATTTTAAAGGAGGCCTCTGAGAAGAGCTTAGAACAATTTTTTCCTCTGAGTGCCATTTCCCAAAGGTACTCACAGAACAATAAGGTGTGTCCATAATGGCTGCACTGAGTTGTCTTTTGGACAGTGTTAGGAGAGACATAAAGAAGGTGGACAGAGAATTAAAACAATTGAGATGCATCGACGAACTCAGCTCCCGCTGCCTGTGTGACCTGTACATGCACCCATACTGCTGCTGTGACCTGCACCCCTACCCCTACTGCCTCTGCTACTCCAAGAGATCCCGCTCCTGTGGCCTGTGTGACCTCTACTACCCATGCTGCCTGTGTGACTACAAGCTGTACTGCCTTCGCCCATCACTCCGCAGCTTAGAGAGGAAAGTTGTCCGCGGCATTGGGGATAGGAGACAAGAGAAATAGCCACACTAGGGGGAAGAAAGGGGAGGTTGGGGGGGGGACACAGTGGCAGTTGAATAGATGTGAAAGAGGATCAAGATAATGACTCGGGGAACTTAGGAGAGGCTTAAGGAAAGAAAAGTTAAGCAGGCCTGTGGTGGGAATTGTGAGGTTCTCCAAAGGCAACGTGAGGTTGTGGGCTGGCAAGGGTTGGTGGGGGCTTATGGCAGGAGTGCCAGTGTGATAAATAGGGTGGCCTTAATGAGGGAAAGAAATAGGGAGCGTCATTCAAAAGCTATGGGAAAACAGGGAGCTCAACATTTCTTCTGGGTATGACTGAGGTGATCTGAGTATATTTGGACTTGCACAAATAACTGTAGGAGAAGTCATAATTGTTGATCAAATCCTTAATGTTGGCCAGAAGCCTGGGGAGCAGAGAGTAGACTAAACACTGGAGGCACTTCCTCAGTTGTGTGGAAATCTCTCTCCCATCCAGTCTCAGGCGAAGAGTTGATCTAGACTTAGGGCTGCTATGTAGACCTCCCCACCTCCAACGTCAGAAAGGATGGGTGATGGGCTGCCAGCTATCACAGTAGTGCCAAATGGGGTTTTCATTGAATTGGATAATGTAATTCAGGCAGTTGTGTTTCCTTTGGTTTTCCTTCCTTTCCTAAGACATATAGTCTGTATAGATAGGAAAGATGGTAGAGTGGGACTTTGTCCCCTGATTATATAAATTACTGTACACCCATTCACTGGTTTAAAGAACTGAGTATGGTAGCCAACTCCTGTAGATCCTAGCACTTGGGAGGTGGAGGCAGGAGGCTCACAGGTTCTTGGCCAGCTTTTGATACATAATGGGTGTTGAGGCCAGCTTGTGCTCTGTGAGACTGTTTCAAAAGATTTTAAAAGGGGATTGGAAAATTCTTTTATGTATGGATATGTTAAGTGAAAAGGTGAGAGGCAGAAAAACCATATTTACTAAGGGACTAATCTTAAAAAGATATCAGAGACAGATAAAATAGTAGATAAAGGAAAAGATGGTAGATGAAAGGATGGATGAGTGGAAGGATGGAAGGGTGGGTGGGTGGGTAGATAAAGTCCCTTGACAACAGTGGCCATGATGTTTCACTGAGAAGGGTAATGCAACAATTACTGATGATGCCATCAAAGGTCAGCAGCAGACCTCCCTAGCAATCTGCAATGGAGTAGTCACCTACACACTCATCTACAATTCCTAACCAATGTTTATTTTCACTCCTTAGGATGTCAAGTGATTAAACTCACACTGCGGAATAAGGACTCACTAATATTGGGTTCAGATATTAAGTATTTGTGAGCAGGTCTGTGTCCTCTCTCCATGGCTCTCTCAGTCCTTCTATCTTTGCCATCTGGCTGCCCTCACTTTTCTCACTTTACAAGGCAGATGTTCTTCTGTCTATGTCCGCCTGCCTTTACACAAGACCACTTCTTGGCACACAGTAGACTCAACTTCTCTCCTTATTCTCAGAATAATCCAGAAAGAACAGGGCTTTCTCTGGTCTGTGGTACTTCTCCTGGTGGTGTCCAGATCTCCTCAGTACCAGCACCAGTATGTGAAGTGGACAGTGTCCCTAGCTTCTGCATCTGTGAACCTCAGGCTTGCCCAGTCTTTATCTCTTCCCCACCCCTTTCCTTCCACTTCATACCATCTTGTAAAATTTCTCTGCTCTATTTCCAACAGCCTGACACTTCACTGTCTGTCTGACTCACTGTCATGTGTAAACCTCCAGCTTCAGCTTTTCTGAATAAGGGTGGAAATGCTGAGCTTCAATCCAAATGACTCATGACTAATTTTTTTCTTTCACAAATGCCTTCTTTTTTTTTTTCCTCTCTTATCTTTAATCTAGCTTCTGACCTATGACTGAATAGATCTAGAAATAATCAATCTCCATTCAGTTTTTTTTAACTCTTTGGTATGAAACTATGTTCAAGGCTTTTTGAGTTTAGAATTCACATTTGTATGACCTTTCATCTTTTTAGAGAATGTCTGGGTGTTGGTTAGTTGTAAAATGTCTTTTCAAATGTCTGACTGTATTGTCCAGAGGTTCTTAATCCTTGATCTGCAGTTGCCTCAGTTATATTGAATTTTTTTTTTCTGTGTTTGAGTCTTCCATGTCTCCAGTGTTTCCTTCTACTTCGTAAGAAGACTTGGATAAAAAATTTAAATTCGCTACACAAGTATCTGCTGTTTGAATGATGTGTACAATGGGCTTTTTTAGACTCGGATTAAAAAGTCCCACCCATTACCATTTTTAAGCCGCTGCTTCAGAAGACAGTGTCTTCCTTAGTGCCAGACTTAGCTCTTTTTTTCCTTAGCTGTTTCAGTATTTTCCTTTTGTTCTTAACCTTTGCACTCCAAGGAGTTACCTGACTCTTCCCTTACTTTTGGATTCAATGGAATGGAGGTGACAGAATTTGGTTTCTTTCATGAAGCCCACACCAGCAGCCTGAATTAAGCTTGTACATTCACACTTTACAGGCTTTCCTGTCTCTTGTACTAAAGCTAGAGAAACTAACAAAACCCTGTTCCCTCCTCAATCCTGTCTAATGAAGTGGGTACCCATGGTGACGCTGACTTCTGGCCCCAGTCCTTGCAATCAACTGCAACTTAGTTAGCAGTTGTACCCTGGAGCTACACTGGAGTGAACCGACAAACCGCTTTACTGGGACCTAGCAACCGATCCCAAGACTGGCTTCCATGCTCACCCAAGCATCTGTGGTTACCCTGACTCTTAATAAGAAATTCCCTGGGAAATCCTCCCCCCCACACACACACAAAAGATGGCATCTTAAAACCTCAAATATTATTATTCTCCTGTCATGCTATGAGTTTGAGGTTTTCATTGAGTCTACTCAGTCAACAAGACTTATGCAAAGCAGAGGTTTTATGGCTACCTACACGCTGGTTTTTCCCACAGATGAGAAGAAAGATTCTTGCTGCTTCTGGATCCACTGAAAGGTGGATTTAACCTGCCTCTTTGGTGTCTTTTATACTGTTCCAAACCCCTAGATCTCAAGATCCATCATCAACTGATGTCACAATTAATGCGTATGTAGGCCGAACGCAATTTTTTTTTTTTTTTGGAACAGCTGTTCTCTGTGTAGCCCTGGCTGTCCTAGAACTCATTCTGTAGACCAGGCTGGCCTTGAACTCATAGAGATCCTCCTGCCTTTGCCTCCTGGTTTCTGGGATTAAAGGCATGCACCACCCAACTCAAATGCAATTTTTAAAAATTTTATTTTCTGTGCTAGAAATAAAACCCAAGTCCTTGTATATGCTAAATAAGTACTCTACCACTGAGATCTTCCTGCGGTCTCAGATGGATGTTTTAACCTTTTTGTTTAGGGTTTGGAGCTTGTTCACACTGACTTTAGTGTAAGTCCATTTAAGGTAGAGTCTCCATAGCCTGATAAACTTACAGTTCAGGGAGCAAAAACTAGGTGCCTACCATTTCCTATTTAATACCCCTAATATCCCAGTAGGCTATTGTCTTAGTCATTTTATGACAATGAACCATTAAAAAGCAATGTTCTTGAGGACTAGAAGGTGGTAGAACAAAGCCCCATTTGTCGAGTCTAGAGAACGTGTGCACAGCCACCTGTCAGTTCTTCTCAGTGTGTGCCCTTGAACCAGTATTAGTGGCGGCACCTGGAACTTACTAGAAAGGCAAAGCCTCAGCTCTATTCCAACCTATCAAATCTAAAACTCAAGTGGTAACAAGATGCCCAAGTCTTGTGAACCCTACTGGGAGAAGGACATCAAATATACTGATGCCCACATAACAACACTCCCTGCTGCCGAGTGACATTTGTCTACTCCAAAAAAGTGTGAAGGAGAGGGACAAGCAGGAAAAGAAAGCAGAAAAAGGGGGTGGAGGAGATGGCTCAGTTGCTTAAGTGCTTGCCCCCCCCAAGCATGAAGACCTGAGCTCAGATCCACAGCACCCACATAAAGAAACTGGGTGCTGTGTCATCTATAGTGGGAAGGTAAAGACAGGAGGATCTCAGGAGCTTGCTGGCAGCCAGTGTAGTTCTAATCAGTGAGGTCCAGGTTCAGGGGGAAGACCTTGTCTCAAAAAATTAAGGTTGCTGGATGTCAACCTGGCCTCCACTCACACATATGTGCACATCACACAAACATAGACCCACACATTGGGCAGGGGCAGAAGGCAAGTGATGATAAAGATGTATTGGTGAGGAGTGGAGTTTAGATAGCTCTTTGGAATGGGTTTAAATTTTAAGAGAAAAAGTATCCCAGTAAAGTCTAGAGGGAGATCCCTCTGTCTCCAATTCAGTCACTCATATTTCTTCCTCAGGGGCTTGAAGTTTATCTTTGTGAAAACATCTGAATATATAGCTTGTTACACGGTAGGCAAGGTGTTTTGCATCCAAGAGTGTGGCTGGACATGGGGGTGAACACAGCTGTGACCAGGAACAAAGTGGAAAGCTCTGTGCACAGCCATAGTCCCCACATAGCTGGCAGCTTCCCTCCCTCCAAGGGAAATAGCCACAAGGACATTTCCCCTGGCTCAGAACCCACCAGGCAAGAGGCAGCTCCGAGTTCAGAGTTGTGCCTGATGAGCCAAATGTGGTCCCAACAAATTCTCCTACAACCACACATTCCTGCTCATAACCACTAATGTAGGGGCTATAAGAAACTGACCTGGCTGAGAGTTTTAGGGAGTCTTCTCAAGAATCATGGCTTGGGACCCCTGGACAGTGTGGGGCCTCTAGACAGTGTGGGAGCCCCTGGACAAGCTACTACAGGGCCAAAGGAGACAAGGTGTCAGAGACAGACAGAAGAAGGGGAGGAGGGACTAGGAATAGAATACATTTGACTGTAGCTGGGACTCAGGTGTCTAAGAGAAAGTGGATCTGAAAGTTGTCTTTGATGGATAAGTCAGGTTCCCAGGGTAGGCTCCAGCTCCTGAAGAGAGCAGGCCAAGCTTTTCCTGGAAGATCAGCTGAGGCCTAGGGATCCTGCATGGGATTGCTCGCCTTCTTTTGTTAGTCCCAGCCCATCTATACTATTGTTAATGTCAGGATTTGATATT